>VYXB01002021.1:1016200-1038322 GCA_013397135.1 Pachyramphus minor | reverse complement strand
TGTGTGTGTGTGTGTGCATGTGCGTGTGTGTAAATGAAAACTATAAACTGTATCAGTTCTGAACAAGCAAAGAGACACCTTAATCCCACATACCCCATAACAGAGAAACATTTGGACAACACCAGACATAACATACTCTACTGACTCAGAACATTTCCCTTCCCACAGGGGACACGGCTTTGCAAATTTAACTTTGGTGCAAAAAATTTCAGTTTGGGTGAAAGCTTTTTAATAATATCTATTTGCCTTCCCAAAGCAATGCCCAAGACAAGCTGGGCAAGTCATACCAGATGAACATGCAGCTTTATGCTGGTATTATGTCAAAATGTATCCCGCACCCATTCACCGTGTGCTCCCAGTCATCGCCTGACCACTCACTTCCCTCATGGTTCATTTTTAGATTAATGTCCAACAAAAATCTCAAACTACAAACGTACTTGCACACATTTTCCATACACAAACAGTGTATTTTATTGTATTTCAATATGGGGAGAAAAGACAGATTGAGTGAACTATTTAAAGCCACAAAGACAGCACAGGAGAATTCTTATTCAAGACCTTCCCGGATTCAAGTTCAGCATATTAGATCATTCCTTCCTGCAATAGCATTTTTCTTTATCTACACTTTGCCACAACAACAAGTCAAACTCATCCACAGACAAAAAGCATCAGAGATGCCATTATCCACAATAGACTTGCATCAGGGATGAACATGACTGCAGTACCCAGAGGAAAAAAAGTGCTGAAAATAAGATATTAAGAGCCAAATTAATTGGTGACATAAGCAGGTACAAGTACATTGAGTGAAATGGAGTAGCTTATGCCTGCAATGAATATAACCGTAAGCATTTAGCAGGTTCTTCCTTGAGTCTTTGTTTAAACAAATCTGAATTTATTAGTCTGCTGCTGAATAAATATGATAAACTCTTATTGAAATTATCCTCTGGTGAGCAGCAATAAATACTAGGCAATATTCTTTCAAGTGATCCATTATTTTAAACTGGCTAAGAGCAACTCCAGGTTTTCTGCATGCACAGACAAAAGTTATCTTCAATACAATAACTGAGTGTAAAATAGCGTGCTGCTTTGAGTTTGGGAAGGCACATGGAAACATTCCCAAGCTCAGTATCAAACCAAGCAACTCAAGACACCCCATCTCCATGGAGTTCATACAATAACAATATGGAACATTTCCATACATAATTTACAAACTACTATGAAATGCTAGAGGTCAAAATTTCCAGGGCATAATGTAACAGGGAAAACGTGCATGGCATGTTGGATCAGCTTTTCTGATATTACAAAAAATTGGAGCAGGGACACAGGCAGCATCTGTAATCAGGAAGAAAAAAAAAATCAGCTTTTGTCAGATGTGGTACCCAAACATGCTTCAGAGTTTATTTCATTAACAAGCAGACACACACATAGGCCTCATAAAGGAAAGCAGGGGGAGAAAAATCATGTCCTCTGTTATCCAACCACACACCCAGAGCCACTTCAGCACTTCCCAGTGTCCTCCAAATGTGATGTTTAACAAACCTTGGTGTTGTGACACACTTTCAGCACTGCATTTTGACATCTTTTGGACATTTCCGTCTCCGGAAGCTGAGGTTCAGGCAGCTGCTTGACCTGATGCCCCACACAGGGACTCAAAGCAGGCAGTGCCTCATCCTCTACATCTTTCCTCCAAAGTTACCACTTATGGCAAAGCTTCAACCATCATTAAACTCTCAATGGCATACTGAGGAATTCCTCCAAACAGGTGACAAAAGCCCCCCCCATGGCAGCGCTGCCTCCACTCCCCTGCCTGCATCCCCCTTCCCACGGAGCAGCAAAGTGTCTCAAACACCACTGCAACATCTGCTTCCCAATGCAACTGTGCCTGATTCTGTGTACAAAATAAAAATCAAAACTAAAACACATAAGCATGCAATATAAAATTTGCATAATGCGAGTGAGACAGAAAATAAGACAATTTAACTAAAGTGATTACACAGACATAAACTCTCTGCCAAAGGGACACAAAACAAACATACTCTGTTTAAAAATACATCTTGTACATCACTTTTACCATGTTTAAAAGATAATCACACTCTTTAAACCAGAGTCATTTGCTTAAGTCCAGGGACCTGCCAGCCCTGTGCTTTCCCCAAGACCTGGCTGCAACACCCACAGAGCCTGTGGTGGAGAAGACATGTCCCCCTACCAGTGTGTCCCCACTGCCTCCACACTGGTTTCACACCAGTTTCAGGTGACATGGCACCTGATCTAAGTTGGATACTCAGTGTATAGCTGGCTCAGAACAAACCCTACCCCAAATCATCACACTTTGGTGTTTTGGTTTGGTTTCTAAGGAAATTGGGAGCAGTGGAGTGAGTTCACACAAGGTTTATGCTTTGAAATCACATGCTTGTGGTGCACCATGAGGCACTGTCGGTTCTCAGATTTGGCTTGTTTGTGAATCAAGGTGCCAAACACAAATGCCCTCACACCAAGAAGCTCTCTTGGTCAACGTGGAGATGTTTCAAGCTATGAGCATCTCTGCTGCAGGTGTGTTTGTTTCAACTACGTGGTTGCCCATGTGGTTTACAGTTTGTATCTCACATTAAAAATTGAAAGAGTAGCCTTCTCACCTCCTCACTGCCCAAACAGTGTAACCCTACTTCTAGCAAATACAAGAGGAACAACTGAGAGGGAAGAAAAAGCTGTTGTACCAAATGATGATGTAGTGCTGCTTTTCAAATTCTTAGTTCTCCCCCTCCTTCCACCCCTGGGCTTTCACACACAACATTTATCTCCTTGATAGCTCCTTGAAGCTCACCCTGCTTCTCTTGATGGCCAGGACATCCCACCCAGTACACATCAGCCCTGGCACTGGGCCACCCCAGCAGGGCAGAGGCCACCTCATACACCCCAGCAAAGCTCAACCAGAGACCCGTTTTTCTGTGTAAGAGAAGGAAGCATAGACTTTCATGCTGTTGATTGTGAGTATACCCTCTACTACAGGGGTGTATTTTACTGTTTAAAACAACATGTGTGTTGTCTTTTTTCAAAGCTACTCCGACTTTAGGGTTATCTTTATTATCTTCCCTCTAACTCCAAAAATTGCAAAGTCCATAAACAGAAATGGGTCAGACAACAGCTTCGTCTATACTTTAGAAAATACTGTACTGCCTGTAGCCACCAGCTCTTTACTTTCGCTTTCCTTTGGAATCCCAAAGATGGCACCTTTGACTATACATTTTTTTATCTCAAACACCCCTGTTTTACTGCTATTTGCCCGTGAAAACATGAGTAACTGAGAATATCCTCTGCCAAAGGGCAGCTGTTGCCTTGATTTGGTTCTTTTGCACAGAAACCTCCACCAGACAGGAGTCAGTCTGTCCTTCCCTCCACTTGTCTCCAACCCACCCAACAAACAGATGCACAGAAGCAGCATCTACATGAAGATGTTTCATCAGCAGTACATTGCTCTGACAGCAAACTGCCAGGTTTCCATAAAACCCATCCCAGAAACAGCTGCATTTCAGACGGCTCTGGGAACCAAGGCTTAAAGAAAGTCACTGCATCTGTACCAGATCTTTGGAGTCTCTTTTCTTCCTCCCTTACCCCCACTGGTCTTGTTTTACCTGAGTATCTTCACCCAGTGTTGTAAAGGAAAGCAGACACAAGAACACACCACTGCCATTAATGAATTGGCTCAGTGATGCCATTAACAGTCCCACTTAACCGCACTGTAGTATTCCTTTGGCGTCTCCCACCATAATGTAATACCAACCCACCACACTGTCCCAAGTGAATTGCCAGGGCTCAGTTTACCACGTTGCTTTATTTCCACACCAATCACCTGCAATGCTATCCCACTGGACTCTTACTGCCCTGTAAATAAGCATATAGTCAAGATTTAGAGCAGTCAATATCCATCTCCACTTTCATGAGCAACCCACGGACATGAGGTCAAATGAAGACATATCACTACATGGGGATACTTACCAGCAGCATCCTCATTTACAGGCAAACTGGACATTAATTATGAGGTCCAAGATCATGATTTTAGCCTTTTGTAGTAGAGAAATTAAGTCAAGATTATATATACAGCTGGCCCTTTAATACTAAGGAAAAAAACCCCAAAAACAACAAAAGCAACTTCTGGCTACATACATAGTTGCCTTGCCTTGCAACAGGAAGCTTTGTTTACTGCTCTAAGCATTCAAACACAAAAATCTGGTTTCTTCCTCCTCATGCTTTAAATATTTGTCCAAGCCATTCCCAACTTTTCCCTTTCAGCATTCCCTAAGAAACAGCTACCCTCCTTGTCCTGATACTGCTAAACACTCAGGCTCAGCTATTGATAAAGACCAGAGGGGTAACATGAGAATGGAGAAGGGTATCTGGCAACAGGAGTCATGAGAAACCTGAGCTTCATTTTATGTTCTCTATTGGCTTCTAGGGAAACCTCAGTGAGCTGCCTGGGGCTGCCACCTCCCAAAATCCAGCACCTGAGGCAACAGTGGCATACAGTGCCTCCCATCCCTTTCACTACCAGCTCAGCCTCCTCCTTTGGGCCAACCCAACTGTGTGTGGGAAGATGTCATCGTGGTCACTGATATTTGGGCTGACAGCATGAATGCAATGAGAGCCCAAAGGAATCACCTCCCACCAAATGTAAATTACAGACACCTAACATTTTATCTCCCCAAACCACAGTCCCAGGCTTCTGGCATCAGTCCTATGAACACCCCATCCTCTTAGAGTTGGATGGGGAACACATGTTCCCCAGCACCAGGCCAGGGCAAGGGGGGCAAAGTGGGATTTGTGTATGGTGCCTGTTGAGGAGCTGGGGTGATTGTTTTGTTGTGTACACTGACCTACACCACCAACGTGCTCCTTAATACCAACATGCACCCTGATGATCAGGCAGCCCCCATTCAATCAGTATCAAGCACAAGGACACCGATCACATTTCTGCCAAAGTAGCCACAGCACAGTGACATTTATACTGGCCCTGCCTCCCACCTGAGGATGCTCCAGAACAGCTCTAAGAGAGGCATCCACCTTGTCACAAGGTCTGGGGCCATAACACCCTCTGGGCAGCATATCTGAGTGACTTTGGCTTTGGAGACCAATTTCCAACTGATCACCCTGATGTGGGAGTGATGGCTCCTCCATCTGCACTGTTGAGGCATCATGGCCACACCTAAACCCACAGACATGCTTTAATTCAAAGAATCTCCTCTGAATAAGCTTTACTTCTTCCTTGCAGGGGCTGAAAGCAAATTAAATGAGTAGCTACCCCTTCAAATCTTTCAAGCCTCCAATTCAGCTCTTGTTTTCTGAGAAGCACAGCTGAACTCAAAATCTGTCATACCTCCCAGGGCTCCAGCTGCAGACACTCTGGACCACTCATCCTCCTGAGCCTGGAGCAGAGAACCACACAATGAAGGACACTGCTTAGGGACGGATTACAGAAGCCCTGAAATCCCCCTTTCCTGGCAGTTCTACTGTCAGCTCCAGGAGGGTCAGGAAATTCTCTACCTGCCCAAGCTCAAACGAAAAACATGGAATAGTTTGAAGTACATGGTTTAAGTGCAAGGGAGCAGAGATCTTCAGTGTGTTGTATCTCCTACAAAGAGTTTTCTTACAAGTGCCTCAAGCTGCCCAAAGTGAGTTCAAGCCAGCACTTTTTTCCTTCCCTTTTTCATCCTGCTCCTTTTCACGGGACCATACTCATAATGATGGAAAAGTTTGAGTCAAAAGCATCATCTACATAAAGGTTGCCTAGATACTTTGAAGAGGAGTGCCACAAAATGTGGAAATAACAGGATTTCACTTTACGTGGCATTTAAAAGAAAATGCACCTAAAGCCACCACTCTGCACACAATGGGAAAGAGAACAAATAATGAGTCCATGCCACACATAGCAGGACTGAAGCTAAAGCCTTCAATTCATTTGCACTGGGAAAGTGAAACCCAATTACTTCAGAGAAATCAGAAGTCTGAATAAGAACCACCCAAACTTTTAAATACAATTCTGTTGCTGTGAATGCAAAGCAATGTTCTGCCAACAATAATGTTCTGGAGACATTAATGAATCAAGGATCAGTACACTTTCCAGGGAGATATTTCCCAACTCTACACATAAGTGAAGCAATACCCCAGACAAAAAAATAAGACAGAAGCATTCCAGACCTTGCATGAAAAAAGTGGAACATTATATACTGTGTGGGGATGACAAACACCTCAGACCATTTGACTTATAGCTGGACTCTGAAGCCTCTGACATACTTAACACATTTAGCTTTCATGTGACATAAGACTTCAGTGCAAAAGGACGCATTTACACATCAGCCTGCCATGTGGTATCCATCCTCCACTTCTCAAGCTTCTGTTCAAATAGATCAAAGACTTCTGGCCATGGAAAACAATGTAAGATCACATAAGGCAGCCGGGTGCCTCCTAACACCTTCCCTGCTGCTGCTGCTGGCTGGCTGCTGGCTGGGGACTGGGAGCAGCCACAACAGTGCTGTTAAACAACTAAAGTCAGCAACGTGCAGATTACAGCAGTATCCCCAGATAAGATGAAAGAAAAGCGTATTTCAAGGAAAATGCATTTCAAGGAAATTACTCCAACACAGGGCAGCAGCAGCTTGGCACACAGGCACTGCTGCTGCCCAGGAAGCAGCTGGGGAAGGATCCCCCTGCCCCAGTGGTGGGTCCCTGCGCCCAGGACTGTGTCACTGCATCGTGCTCTTTGAAGAACGAAAGATGCAGGGAATGAGGCACTTCAAGTAGGAGAGTTTTCTCTGCAATGCCATCATTTGGCAATTTGTTACGTGCTCCCAACCCCGTTGTTTCTGAGACTCACAGAACAAAAGCAGCTGCTCATCAAGATTCAAAATTACAAGGCTTGCCTTGCAGAGAGAAAGCAATACCTAAATCATATCTGCATTTGAGAAGGCTACAATTCACAATGAAGCTGAGCAAAGGTGTGTTTCCTTTTCTACCACTTTAATTAATTTGTTTGCAAAAAATCGTGCAAAGAAGAACAGTGTTGAAGCAAACATATTCCAAAGTATGCTGAAGTTGACGGTGCATTGCAGCCCCACAAGTTTCTCTTTTTCACAAAAAAAAAGTGGATTCTTGCTTATTACTATTTTAAAGAAAATAAAAAGGCAGTAAGTTTAGACTGTGAGTTTTCTAAAAGGATTTGGTTTTCACACTTTATCTTCAGACAGCCATAAGCCACTCGCATGTCTCGCTTTTCTATCTAATTGGTTTAAATGATCTAGTTTCACTTTTTCACAGAAGAATATGCCGCTAGCATGTAGTGACAGGAAGAGCTTTTGCAGGGTAAGAGCAAGCCAAAGGGAAGCAAAATGGCATACTGCCCTACAAACAAAAAGCAAGCAGCAAATCTAAGGTGAAATGAGTATAAATAGCTCTTCAAAACTGCTGAATCCTGCGCTGGGAGTCCTGATGACCTAACTGGAGGTGGATCAAGTCAGCAACGCTCCACAGAGATGAAGATACACAGCAGTTAATATCTGGCAGAAATGCAACAAGGGCCAGATCAAGAAATTCTCACACACATCCAAGCACAAAGACAGACCACTGTCTCTCATGCTGCCAAGGACAAGCAACATGCAGAAAGGGCTCAAACCCAACTTTAAGGCTCACAGCTCAGAAATGCTGAATTGTTCATGTAGCCCAAGATTTTCCACTCTCTTACTTTACTAAAGCTTTCAAATAAAACCCACTGCTTGTAGGACGAAATTTCCAAAAAGGACAGAAGAAATCTTTTCTCACCCATAGAGATCCACCAGTGCTATCCTGTGTATGCACTCACACCACCTTACACAACACACCTTTGCACAACAGGATTTTGTAAAAAAAAAAACCTGTAATAACTGATTCCCTACTAATTTGGAGAGGGGCTAAAACCACACAAAGGCATCTTTATCTTACAACTAGACCAAAACAAGGCAGGAACAAGCTCATTCCTAGGCTTATAAAACAAGCCTTTACAGATAATTATGTTTTATTACTCTTCATTTTATGAGAATTGTGCTATGCAAAACAAATACCAGATGCCTATTTGTTGCATTTGGGGGGGAGAAGGAATCTCTGCAAGCACTGCTGTAAGAAGCCCTGCTTTTAATTAAACACAATAAATGCATAAAAATTAATACTGTTGGAAACCAGCAGATAGGAAGCAAATGGATGAACTGTAACTGCTGAAAGACCCTCTCCCCACTCACCAGCCTATTGCTCAGGGCTGGCGCTCTCTGAGCAAGGCTCCCCACACATGCATTTCCCTGAAAAATTAGTACCAAACTTTTCATATAACTTAAAAAGCTTAAAAAAAATGGAAGAGGGAGGGATGAGAGCAGGATTGAATAGCTACTTTTGTTAAACAAACACACATGTACTTAGCCAGGAATACCTGTAAGAGTCAAGTAGCTTAAAGATGGGGAAAGAGGAGAGAAAGGACAAGGAGGTGTAAAGGGATTTCTAGCAAACTTAAAATAAAGAAACCATCCAAAACAGGTTGAAGCCTTTAACTGTTAACTTGCCACACTTACACAACATGCTCCTAAATGGCCTGACAGAGTGTGCAGGACAGGACCCCATGCCTGAGACAAGGGACATGCATCTGAAACAAGGGGACACAACCAGAGGGAGGAACATAAAACATGACCAAAACCAAGCAAAAACGGGACACAGTTCCTCAATGACAGTAAAATGTAGCCAACTTTCCAGCAACTGCCAAATGTCAGCCATCCACCCGCCTGGAGGCAGCACTAGGAAATCTATTTCGCATTTTCAATGGCGGTTTCCTTTTTCACTTTAATTGCATTAAGATTCAATCATGGTGTGACAATAGACACTTTTTACTTATTATTTCCAGTCTGATAATGCTTTAAAGTTCTGCAAAAGAGACTGAAATTGTATACATAGAATCTCTCTGCAGTGGGGAGCCAACTTTTTTTTTTATTTTAAGAGATATTTTTAAGACAGGGTGCAGCAATAAATGCAAGGTAAGTAGCAGTAGGAAGGTTTCCATGCTTTGCTGCTCATTTTCTGGTTTCCATCTGTTCTAATTATCAAAGCTAAAGATGGGTCTCTTCTATTACCCTCCACCAGTGCATATCCTCAACCTACTTCCTAATCAAGTTTGTTTACAAATATTCACTAAATTCCATGCTTTATTGGCCCAGTCATTTAATTGTAAGACCATGGTACCACAAGCTGCAATTACAGTAATCAGTGCATTGATTATTGTGAAACACAGTTACCCTGAGACTAAAGTTAAAGTAAATAAGAACTATTGCTATAACCAGTAACTACACCAACAGGGCAACCCAGGATCACAACGCTATCTCTAAATTCTTAGATCTCCAGTGTTATACCCAAACAAGACAGACAACTTCACTCTGAATTATTTTACTATGACCTATGCCAGAGAAAATTTTCACGAAAAATGAAAGAATTAAAAATCTTTTTGCTAGAAAAGGCTGACAGAAAGAGCTAACAAAACAAAAGCTGAAAACCTGTTTTCACAGCAATTCACTAATGTTGTGATGAAGAAAGGGAAGAGACAAGTGTCCTAATGGCTCCACTGGTTATTTTGTTTCTCGGCAGTAGCAACAGAATTGAGTCCAGTGAAAGGTGGCAGGTGCAGAGTGCACTGATTTTTTGACACCTCCAGGGCAAATGGTTGAGACAAGGACCAGGTCTCCTCGCACAAACAGAGCAAGAGTCAATCCAGACCATGGGGTGCTACACCCCCAAGCTCCACAGCAAAGACAAGCCAGGGTCTGAGGAGAGGCAGCAGCTGAGAAAATAGCCAGCCCTATGGTTACCTCCATGTCAAGAGACATGCACAGAGAATTTAGAGATGAACAGGAATTTGGGGCTTCCACTGAGCTGAGGGGACCTGAGGCCCTCACGCTGGGTGCAGAGCGTGGGGAGCAGCTTGTGTGGCCAAGCAAGGAGTGCTGCCTGCCCCAGCCACAGGACCTCTTGCCAAGACAGGACATGCTGGGTCTCTGACCATGCAAGACTCAGCTGGGGACAACCAGGCGCTGCTCAGACCTTCCAGTTCTCCTCATCCCGCTTGTGGCAACCCAGAAACAACACTTACAGGCAGACGGGACAATAAGATGGTGTGTTGTTCTCAGATGAAGGTGAATGACCATCTCCTGCTAATTAACAACTCAAGCACTTATCTCCTTACATGCCACATCTGCAGAAGCCATCTTCCAAGGAGCAAAGCTAAGACTATTACCGGTCTCCACAAGTAAATTTTGGGAAGGCCATAGAAAAGCAATTGCATTTGTGTATGTGTGAGCTCACAAACTAACCCCAGGAACTCTCTTTATGGCAGGGGGGTCATTTACAAGGAGAGATGAGAGCAGCATTCACACCCCTCCCCCTTTGATGTGTCACCCACCTGCCTCCACACAGGCCCAGCCGCTTGTGCGCTTTGATTACCAGAGCCTTCCCCGCCACCGCTTCCCTCAGCTGCTTTAATCTTGCCACAACAACAGCGCCGTGAAAAGAAAGGGGGAGAGGGAAGAGGGTGAGAAAGAGAAATAAAAAGAGAGAGAGAAAAGAGATTTGGGTCTGGAAAAATCAACTTGATGGAGGAATCTGGAAAGAACTGACTCGCTGTCAGGCAGAGATGAAAGTATTAGAAATAAGGGATGTGTTGTGCACTTATTAAAATGGTGGTATGATTCTCATACAGAAAGCACATCTTTGGCACCTGCTTGAAATCACTCCCATGAAAGAGCCACCCAACAATCTAAGACGGCTAAATTTAGCATCATTTTTATCTTTTGTCGAATATGCATAAAAGCTTCTCCAGACACATGTCTAATCCAAAACTCTAACAAGAAGTATTTTAAAATGTTGCTTAAACTGATCCAGTGGCCAGACTGACCATCAAGCCTGAAGTGATGCCAAATAGTAATGATAAACCTAAAACCAGCTTGAATTAAAACTTGCAGAACTGTAGTGAAAAAAGTAGGCAGGGAAGGGAGTTGGAGAGCAGTTATGAAAATGCATGATTGCCTGAAATATTTCCCCATCTTCAAAAAGTGTTGCCTTGAAATTCCTACCTGCTTCATTCGCCTTGCTACTATCAGATTTTTTTTATTACCCTCTCTTTTGAGGATTTGTCTGGCACTTAGTATGCAGGAGCAGTGCGAAGGAATAGATCCTGCTGCCATAGATAATGCGGTTCTAAGGGAAACCCATCAATTGTTAATGGCCATGCAAATTGTTGAAACTAGAGAGTTATTCACAGTTATCTCGCTGTGATTTGGTAAGTGTCCATGCCTGATGTGATCACTCACTTGATATATTATTCCATTACAATTCAAGTAGTAGCCTTAGCTTTCAGTTGTAGGGGAAAAAAAGCATGAGGGACTGTAGGAGGGTGAAAAGATGTTATTTGTTTTAAATTATTTTAAACAGTCATACATACCTTCTTATGCAAAGTATGATAAATCCTTCCCTGAGACTACAGTCACGCCTCACTGAAACATTTAAATCTCTGCAATCAGGAACTAAAGGAGTTTACCATGAAACTTCAGACCCTGATCTTACAAAGCACTTTCTTATGTTTCAACAATACACATGGTGCACACATCTTTTTCGGCACTGGATCTTCCAGCTGCAGGTCACATCATTTTATGATTTCTGATCAGGGTTTTCTACTGCTTATGCAAAAACTTGCTGACATTTAATAAGCTATAGGCGTCTCCTCAAATCCATAATGCATTCAGTCTCTCGCAGCAGCAACTTACTGATCATTAATTTTCAGCTTTATTGCAGCTTCAACATATCAGATGATTTTTTTTTTTGCATCTTGTCTGAGATTTATTACTTTTAGCAAAATGTACTTTGTTTTTTTATTTTGTTTGCTCATTTTTAAGCAGCCCTGAAGCGGAAATTTTACTCTTCTTTATAAAATAATTCTGAAATCACACTATTAAAAAGTAAATCCTGTAATTATGTTTCCCATTAGGATTAGATAAATTACATTTAATTAAAAGAAAAATCTGCTAGCACCCAGCACAATGGTTGGTGGCAAATTCAGAAGATGAAACATTCATGTGTTTATCTTCCTGAAACAGCTGATTGAGTCTATGAGCAGACAAACCCAAACAAGCCTTCAGAGATATAAACTCAGACATCATAAACAAAAATTTGTCCCTTCCTTCAGACAAAGATTCTGATTTTGAGAAGCAGCCTCTGATTTTATTCTTGCATACTACAACTACAATTTTGATGAGCTTTCTGGTACTAACACACTGAACTACCTGTCCGCACCAGGAATTCCAATATTGTGATAAAATGTCTGCAATTATTCGCGAGACAAAATTCAGTATCAGAAGTCAAGATCTTCTAGCAGAATGAAGAAAAACAGGATTCCTAACCAACACTGCCACGCTTCCCCGTCTCCAGCACTGCTGTTGGTCAGGTGATGTTCTCCATCAGACTGAGGGCTGCAGGGGTCATAATGCACACTGGAGCTCTAGGAAACTATTTATTCCGTGTTCTGTTTTACAGCCTCAGAGAACTAATTATTAACAGGACAGGGTCCCCCATGTACATTTGGCAAACACTATGGCATGCATTTTTCCTTTAGGAATCTACTGCTATGCACAGGCCACCAGCATCACGCTCTCAATTTTGTTTAGGAGCTGAAGAATGATTGATCTTATTGATTTGTGTCAACGGTCTGACAAGGCCATATCGACCGGCGGTAATTTTGTAGGAGGAGCTGGGAAGGGAACTGGAGATAGCATTCTCTGTAGCACGCCACCCTGCCCAAAGAGAAAATGTTGTTAGAGATGCTGGTACAGTCATCGACAGGACCGCACTGGGACTCGAACCGACACAAGTGAGCAACAAGACATTTCCCACGACCGTGTTTACAGCAAATCCATGCTAAACACTCAACTGTATAATTATAATCTATTACAATTATGCAAAGAAGTAACATTTCAGAAAGGCCTTCTCATTTCCCATTCTTAGCATTGAATACTTTTGTTTTGCAGCCAATCAACTAAATTAGCCCTAATTCTGTTTCATTCACAAACATAAAGAGGATATTAGAGGGGGAAAAAGTGAGCAAATGGGAAATTCTCTCAGGAACCCAGGAATTATTTTGTTTTCATGTATTTCTGGACTAGAAACCATCATGGAGGAAAAAAGTCAACTTACAGTAGAAGAGCTTTACTGAATTTGATAACTGCACCACAAGAGCCCTTGGAGGACTGATCGGGAACGACAGTGCTGCAGTGCCCAGAAAGGCAGCAGCCTTTGGTAGCAGCTGAGTGAAGCAAGGAGAATTAAAGTGCTCATATACTAATGTGACCACATATCCTGACCCAGAACAAGTGTCAAACCCTGGAAGAGCTTTTGTGGGGATTTCCCCCTGCCAGACACACAGAGAAGAGCTGTTTTATACTGCTTCTGACAACTGCCACCTCTTATGGGAAAATCAGTCTAGACCTTCACTCACTGGTACTTCCTGGAGAGGGGATAGAGAAAACATGAATGAGCAGTATCTCAGTTTTACACAGCGCTTTTCCTAAACATTGCAAAGCACTAAAGGAATCCACTCAATGCTTAGGGAAGGCAAAGTGTTCTTCCCATTTTAAAAGTATATGGAAATGTAACAACGGTGGACAGCAGCAATCCTGGCTGTCCAAGTACAATCTCGAAACCACATGTGCTACAGGAAGGAGAAGGCAGGAGGTCCTACAACAGCCCTGCCAGCACTAAACTTCATCCAGGGACTGCAGGAGCATGGAGAAGTCTGTCTCAGTGGAGTACAAAATGGGAACATGATTTAGCCAAGACAAACATCTACTACCTCTCAGGGAACACCCACCTAGCCTCCTGTCCGCATCCTAGCTGAGGAGACAGCACTACACCACTTGAAAAACTGAGGTTAAATCTCAGTGAGAGGTCAAGGAAAAGATGAGTGGGGAAAACACAAGATGTTTAAAGAAAATGGCATCTTTTTTCTCCTGTTATTAAGGAGGCCTAACCCTCCTGACTGGCTTACAGTTACGTTTTCTTATTCTTAGAAATGACAGCATTTTAGGAAGTTAGATTGCATTCGGAAAGCCATCAGCCTGGCAATGCTCATGCCAGTTGTTTCCCAGCAAAGCAGTAAGGCACAACATTTTGCTGAGATAGGCCCTCTATTTCTTAAAACATTACTTCCCTCTTCTCATGTGAAAATCTCCTCTCTTTTGTTGTCGTTTGGAATTCATATCCTTAACTTGTTTCTTTGGCACCACTGCAGTGTGTTGATCTCCAACCTCTCAGCCTCCAAACACCCTCACAAGTTTTGTGGCACCCATGCTGCAATACCAGGACAGTTTCTTCCAATGCACAGCTGACAACTGTTACAATTTATAATTTGCTCTATAAGTGAAAGAAAGGATTCCCGCCATCCTCTGGGTTATATCTGTAATCACCCCTGTGCACACCTGGTGTCACAGACACCTCCTGCCTCAGCTCTCTCCTGCTCTGCCTGCTCCAGAGATGTGGGGGATGAGCTGGATCAGTATTACCTAGCATTGATGCTCCTGACCACTGACTGAGGGGCTCCTAAATTAAGGGCAAAACAGTAATGATACACGTCCTGTTTCCTCCCGAAATCTGGATTGAAAAGAGGAACACAAAACCTCATATAAAAGTACAGCACAGCTGGATGAACAGAGGAAGACGAACAAATCTACTGCTCTGTGTAAACCATGAGAAGGTTTTGAAACCTATATGTCTCAAAATACTTGGCAATGTGGAAAGCTGCAGAACCTTAAATATAACCTGAAGTTATACTCACACATTCCCACAGGCTAAACTAATCCCCACACAACCCAGGACAGGAGTATAAATCTTGCATCATCATCCAGATATAGACAAGTCCTGGAGAAGTCAGTCACCTCAGCAGCTCAGAACACGGCATTTAACTCCATTCACAGGCCAGACAGTTATCCATGTACCTACTGATTATTTTTCTCCGGTTAGAAAAACAGTTTGTTTACCCAAGACCACAAAACTCTGTGGATTTTCTGAAAGAAACCCCTCAGAGAGAAAAGGAAAACAATCACAGATAATACTCCAGAAATCATCAGATTACAGCACATTCTCTTGACTCACATCTGTTGAGTAAATAAGTGCTTCGTGTCGACCAGTTTCATTTACTTCCCTCTCCCGCGAGCGGCTGCTGGTTTACTTTCCAGTGGGCTGTTCCAGGGCTGTATGTGGGGCAAAAGGATTATTTCCAGCAGAGTCAAACCAGGAGTCTTTTTCGCTCGGGTTTGTTTTGAGCTGAAACTCTTCTCATTTAATCCCATCCTCCCAGCAAGATGCACTACTTCAGAGCTGCATGGATGCAGAGGTCCACAGCTGGGAACACTCTCAATGCAGCAGGGAGCAGCAGCAAGTGCACACAGCCCCCCAGGAGAACCCCAAATTCAGCCACTCCCCTCCCTTAGGAGCAATTTCAGTGAAGCTTACCTTAGGCCACTACAAAATGTCCTGTAGAAGTCGGAGTTTTCTCTGTGAAACACCTGGCCACGGAGGGCAAGAAGGCAGGAGCACTGTGGGATGCTCTGCAGCATCTTCTTGCTGAGGGCACCTCACAGGGGGCACAGGAGGGTTTTGTCTTCCAGGGTAGCTGGAAATATTACTTTTAGCTCCATTCTGATCTGGGTTCAACAAGCCCTTCAAACTACTTGTTTCAAGATTAATTCTACTGAAATTAACATGATGTCTCAGATAAGTTTTTTATTTGGATTTTGTTCTGTCGTCAAGTGTCTCTTCAGTGACAAGTACTTATCAATAAACTATCCAAGAACAATTTTCCTGAGTAGGAAAAATTAAAGCAGACCCCTCTGGCCGTGATCACCTACAATTCTGCATGCAGAACACACCTGCTGCAGACCAGAACACCGATCTACTGTAATGCTTTGTCACCACAGAGCCTCCTATGAGATGCTTCATAGAAAGATGCACAAAGGCCTGGGGCAAGCAATTATAATAATAACTCGCCCCACAAGAAAACTTAATTACTTGAGGTTAGGAGGATGCCTGGTTTAATGCCCACAGGCAGGGTGGGCTCCTCTGCCGGGGCTAATTCCACACCCCCAGCCACACACACGGCAGCACCCAGCACTGCTCACACGGGGAAAGACTCTCATGTACACACATCCACCCACTCCCACACCTTTGGGAAGAGCCTGGTGCAAACAGTCAGGATGAGGATTGCATGGTTAGCAGTGAGCTCAGGGACGCTCCTGTCACCTTGCTCCCAGCTCCTACCAGGGCCCTTCCTGCATTAAATCAGTATCAACAGGCACATAAGGACACTCTACAATACATACAGAGAGCAAGAGGAGGAAAACAATAGAGCAAGTCCTGTATTTCTCAGACATACATTAATGCTTTGTTATTTACTGCTCACTGCATTTAGGAATAAACATATTGTAAACCAGGCAAATTTCCAATTTCTTGAAAATCAATATTAAAAAAGTAGTCTGGTGGTGATAGGTCTCTGCAGGAGCCAAGATACTCTGGGAAAATGCCCAAGCTCTCTCAGTAGTTTTTGAGTTTTATCCAAGCTCCCAAAGCAGCCTGGTGATACACAAGATGCACAGACTGGTTCCCAACCCAGTTCAGGTGTCCCGAACAACAGCCATACAGAACCTGGCTGATTTCTCAAACCCGTCCTAAATAGCTGCAAATGAGCTGACTTGTGAAGGCTTTTACATGACTCAAAAAATAATCCAGTGAGTGACGAAGTGTAGCATTTACATTTGTATTTTAATACAATACACGGAAGCTCAGCATGTTGAAAATACAAGAATTTCGTCTTTGTTTCAAACATGCACATACATGTGTATGCAGCACCCAGATTATCATCACATGGCGGGCGGGCAAGCCTAAGCCTTACTTCGCATTCTTCTGCCAGTCTTATGAATGGCAAACTCATCCCTAGTGTCTATGTCTACCCCTTCTCTTTTTTCAATATGTGTATTTTACTCCTGGTGGGAAGAAAATGAAACTAAAACTTGCATCTCTTCCCATTCTGTGTCTATTGCTCGACTGTGACCTTTACTCAGGGTTTTCAAGGGTGGGAGGTTCAGGGGTGATTGACACACGTTCCACCAGTAGAGCGCACACCAGGTACCGGATACCAGGCATTAATGAAAACGTTCAGCTGGATATATTCACTTGTAAAAGTACACATACAACCCTGCATTGTGCTATCATGTGCCCTGCAGAGATGTCTCACAGGTACAATGCAGTGTTCTGCTGCTCTCTCCCTCTGTCAGCACCCAGCAGCAAATCTGTGAGCAGCTCCTTCCATAGGCTCCTCCTCCACCACATGCCTCCAGCCTCCTCTGGCAAAACTAGTCCCACCTCATGAGGGTCTGTGTGTTTCGCCTGCCTCTCTCAGTTCAGTCATGACCACCGGCTTTCTGAGCACTGACTAATCAAAAAACTTAAGTCTGTAACAAACAGCTCACTATACTATTTGTCCTTCACCATAGTTCACGCTTCTCCAAAATAACATTTTTTTCCTCACTTCCCCTTCCCCATTTTACTCTCTTCAACCTGATTCATTTTTTCCCCTTTCCTTCATTATCATTATTAACTTCAGCTATCCTCCATGTATGAGGAAAAAGTTTCCTTGAATGAGTTTCTGATGAGACCTTATGTTTTTGGATATCATCACCACAATCCTCGCCATCTTCCAAGGGCAGAGCTGCTGTAGATCAGAAAATATGCCACAGACATTATTTACTTTCCTAGAAAGATCCTCATTTTGGTGCAAATCTCTTCTCTGCATCTGGCTTTACTAGAACATTGCATTCCTCCATTTCTTTCAGTATCCGTAGTCATTTATATTACCTTCCAAAAAGTAATTATTTGGAACCAGTTAAGCCTGTATATGAATTCTGCCTTTGTTTAAAACACATTGTACACATGTATATATTTAGACTGTCATTAAATATTTAAGAGGCTGTCTTCAAACTTCAGCAGCAGCAGTGTTTATTCGCTTAACCCTTTGTGAAACTGAAAGCTTGAGGCTGAAATCCTATAGTGGAGGAATTCAGAAAGCCCAGCTGCCCTAGTGCTGGGTGACAAAGGCCAACTTTGACAACCAAGGGCATCGTAAAGCAACCAGAAGTTTTCTTTGTTTTCCTTTATATCCTGTTTGCTAGTAGTCTAATCATGATAATGTAATTCATTTTAGTCTGCATTAACTTTATCTGCTGAGATGCATAACTAGGATGCAAATTAATTAGCTGTGACATATAGATGGATCTTTCAATACAATTCACAGAGACAGAGTCAAATATACACATGCCCAGCCCTCCTTCCCCCAAGTGAAGTAAGACATTCTACACGTTCTTCCACAGGTCAAGAAGTCACCTTCATTGGTATTTTCAACCTCCTAGAGAGGAAACAACACATCCTGCAGGTGGATCTCATGCAAACACAACACCAAATACTGTCATAGATGAAATCCCACCAAAAATAATTTGCAATGTGTGCTGGCACCCAACATAACGACAGCACCCTGTTGACATTAGGTTAGCATGTTTTAAAATCTGGTCACCTAATTTACCCGACTTGGTAAGACCTCTACCTAGAGCAAATCATTCATATTTCACCCTGGCAAGGACTGGTATCTCAGGGCCAGTTCCCCATGGCCATGGCACCCACAGTCCTCTCCTTCACGTGAAGTGAAATAGTGTAGGGATCACAGCAGAAGATGGGAAAACCGGCACAGAAAACCATAATATGCAACTCCCAACTCTGTATGGATATGCAAATAGATGTATCCTGAAGAGCATGTTTTTTTCTTCTTTTTGATTAAAACCTTGAGGATGCATTGTTGAATCTAAGCCCAAAATGCCTCACAAAAGCCCCTCTGTGTGCACTTTTCAAGGTCCAGACATATGAAAACTACAGCCTCATTTTCAGGTGCTGCTTTAGGTGGGATGAACAACGGAATCCCTTCTACAGCTTTCACACCTGGGTTACAGATCAGCACAGAACCATTTCAACCGCCTGGCTGCGTTGTGCTACCCTGGGGATGTGACCCTGTCACGTTTCATAAAGGGAGCGGAGCACCAGGCATGGTCCCTATTTGCACGGAGGAGCCAGAGGACACAGGCCACGGCAGGACGTGGTGCTGGGAGATCAGCAGATGGCATACTTTGCTGCGCATTGGCACCAAAGCTGGAGAGTGAAGGGGCAGCAGCACGCTCTGGCAGGTGCGCTCGCTCCAGTAAGATGCTGGGTCAAAGAGCTTCAGCATTTGCAGTTGTTCAGCAGAGCAAAGCCCATCCACCTCAGCAGCTCGACCACAGATTCAGCCTGCCTTGGTTCTTGAAGTAATCTTGTTTTCTTGTCAACATCCTTTTTTTAGTTCTTGTCTCTTAACAGCAGCATTGCAACAAATGTTGAAGCCCCCCCACACCACTCATATACTTGCCGCAGGTTAGCGGCAAGTACACTTTTTGTATGAATAGCACGGCATACCAGTTGGGTTCATGCTATTGTATCCCCTGAGGGTTGTTATGTACACCTCTCGCTACAAAATAAGTGGCAAAGACACTTTGGGAGGAGCAGAACTCATGGGGAGAGGTCTATTTTTTATTAGACCAAATGGCATGGCTGTAAAAAAATTGACTCACGTCAAACCACAGGCGGGTATGTTTGCATTTATGACAACTTGACAGCACACATGCTATACTGTGCAGCAAATAACCAGGACTTTTCCCATCTCTAAATTAATTAGCTCCATTGCTGAGATCTAAAAACCAGCACAGCCTGCAAGGCTGCAATTGTCAGGTCTCCCTTTTTCCCCACAAAAAAATATTCCCTGAAGGAGATCACAAACCAAAGGGACTCCTGGGTGCCAAATCATGAGCTTAGCTTAGTGTGTCTACTGATCACCCGTCACTGTCGCTGTATCGCTTCCACGTGTGCATCGTTTCACCATTCGCCCATCAGTTTCCTGAAAGTGAATGGGATTAAAAGTCCACTGAGTGTTTGCACTGCTGTTTCCTCCCCCTCTGCACCAGAATTACAGTAACCGAAAGGTGAGCAGAGTTCACCCAGGCACACACAGGCTTCCCAGCTTTGCAGTGCTGACCTTCCCCATCTCTCCCAAACCCCTGGGGATAGTTTCGGCGCAGAAACAGGCAGCCAGTCGGAAATTTTCATCAGTATTAATGCCAACGTAGTTTCTTCCCAACTGCTCTCCAGTAGTATTTTTCCACCCATGTTCCCCTGTGCACCACAAAACCTTCTAGCCGTTGTTAGCTCCGGGTGCAGCTCCACTGCTGTACACCCAGTGCTGTACAGCTGGTCTGTTTTAATTCAGCATCTAATTCCTGCTATCCAGGAAACATTCTCTTGTGCAAAACTTCATATATAGGCACCTACTCTGCAGCAAGCATAGTGGTGGTCGGCATTTAAATGAACTAATCAGTTGCAAACGGCTTAGTCAGCATCGCAGTCCTGGAGGTAATTCCCAGGAAGCGATTTTCCCGGCAGCTATATATACAAACCTGAAAAGCAGACTGGAATAAAAGGGCAGCGGCACAGAGAGACAAAATCTGGCTACGCTGTAACGTTACCAAAGAATAAAAATAAAAGTCTGGGAAAGTCAAGGAACCGAGCAAGCACACGATGTGCTCGTATCACCGGTGTATCCTCTCACATGTAAAAGACAGAAACTCAGACATAGAACGCGAACACAGTCAGCATCCCTTTTTCCTCCTTTCTTTACTGCCCTGGTTTGAATGGAGAGGAAAAACACGGCTCGGCAAGTTTCTGGATTGTCTGTGGAGACACACAAACACCAGCCAGACGCCGGGCAGTGCTTTTTGGAGAAAGCATCCCAGCCATCGCCCACAGCAACCAACCCTCTGCGGGAGCCACGGTCACACTCGACCTGGAGAGGGCTGAGGAGTCGTACAAACTTTGTCTCAGGGCAGGGAGGGCACAGGGCATCTAAGAGGCACTGGAGAGAAAAAGGGCAGTGCCAAGCGCCAGCGCATCCTCCAGCAGCATCTCCACCGCTGGCCACGTTTGGAAAGCTGGCAGGCTGCGTATGCCGGTCATCAGTCCCTGGGCAAGCAACGCCACGGCTGCAGGACACCGCATCGCCCTTCAACGCCTCCCCGCCGGCTCCCCCGGCCAAGGCAGCACCGAGCCAGCCGGCAGCCTCACGGGGGAAGCCGCCGACCTGCCCCAAGGGAGAGGCTCTCCTCTGGCCACTCAATGCGCATCGGCACACATCTGCACACATCTGCCCGGTAGCCGGGGCCGCCTGCAGCGCCAGGCACGCCGCCATGTCCCTGGGGACACAAGCACGGGGAAAGGGGCACCGCTCACTTACTTTTCGTATTCGGCGTTGTCTCGATCGCAGCGCGAATCCTTGTGCTTTTGCCAGTCTTTGCCATGCTTGCAGGTGGTCAGGAGGACAACATCCTCTCCGTTATGGACGTGATATAAGGCATTCCTGGTGTCTGACCCTATCCCCGTCAGGTACCTTTTCCCCTTGAATACCAACATGTACTTCCTGAGAGGAGGGATGGTGTTAAACCTCAAAAATCCCTTCTCCCCTCCTGTCCTAGGATGATCCTTAGAAAAGAGTGGGATAGAAACGTCAAAGTTGGGTCTGAAGTTTTCAGTACTGATGCTGGCTTTGGCCAGCATGGCCTGGCCAATGTCGAACCCCACATCCTCGGTATAGTCAGGCCAGGTGCCGGAGTATAAATTAAAAATCAGGTGGTTTCTGCCGTTGTTCCACAGGTGGAGGCTCTGCACCTTGGAGCGGAGGTTGTGCACGTACTGGGGGGAGAGCTGGTCCCGGTCCAGCGTGTCCAAACTGAGGACGAAGAGGCAGGCCTGCCCGGGGTCCGAGGTATAGAAGCGGGAGCCCTCGATTGCGGCCAGGACGTTCTGGTAGCTCTCGGCGATCTTCTCCCCCTTCTGCTGCGGGTACACGTAGACCTTGAAGCCGTTTTTCCGGCACTGGGCGAAGTCGAAGCAGGACTCCATGCG
>VYXB01002021.1:818228-1015032 GCA_013397135.1 Pachyramphus minor | reverse complement strand
CCCGGGGCTCGGCTGCGCGCCGGGGTAGCGGGCGCGAAACTGTGGCTGAGCCCCAGAAACCGAGCTGCGAGGGGCCTGGGAACAGCCGTCGTGTGCGGCGCGGGGAGGGCTGAGAGCCGCGGTCGCGGCCGCTCTCCCCGGCGGGGAAGGCAGGGAGAGGAGGGGACGCGACGCGGCTCCGCTGCCTGTGCTGGAGCTGCCGGGGCTCCCGGTGTTCCTTCCATCGCCGGCGCCGGCCGGGGTGCGTTGGGTCGGTGTCCCCCGGGAACAGGCCCTGCGCTCCCCTGGGGCGGCTCCTCGGGGCTGGCAGGTGGTGAAATGATGCTGATGAGCGAAGGGTCTCTAGGGAGCTGCCTCAGCACCCAGCCATCCCTGCAGCGACGTGTTTGTGCCTAACCTCACCCGCTCCTTGGCGGGTTCACTTCATCACCAGCAGCCTCTCTTCCTGGGAGAGCCCTCATCTCTCAGGCTGCTCCATGTGGTGAACCCAGGCTGGAGAGGATGGCAAGAGCGCAGCTGGGAGTCCCAAATTGCTGGAAGGGGTAATTTGTCTGTTCTTGGTTGCAATCCCCCTCTCCTGCTGCTGGATACAGAGGGGTCTTACGCCACCTGAGGGACAGAAACCTGATATCGGCCAAAAGCTTTCCCATCCATGTGCTCTTCCATGCATGTCCCAGGAATGAGCTGAGGCTCCTGTTGTGTCCTCTTCTCCCTGTGCTTACCACTGAATTGCGAAGGAGGAATGTGAGATAACGTGGGTGAAGACAGTGTGCCTCTTTAGCGAAAGAGGTGAGAGCCTACTACAGAAGGGTGCATTACTGATAGAAAATGAGGGTCAGTCCTGTAGTTGGAGCCAAGACAATTCCCTTCCAAAATAACTTGATTGTAGGGAGGACTGTTGAAGAAAGAAATTGGGAATAAAAAGAAGAAAGTAAGTCAGATACTAAGAAGAAAGTAATTTCTGCAGCCAGAGTAGATTTAGGTACAGGGGTAGAAATTTTGGACAATGACCTAAGTGGGATTAAATATTCATCTATTTGTTAACCCTGTAATCCTTCTCTGAAACATTTGTTACAGCCCACATACAAGAACTGGGATGCTGTTCAGGAAAAAAAAGAGGTCAGCTTCTTGAAAGGTGAACCAAGGCTGCTCACAGAGGCACCTTCTGTCAGGCGCAGGAAGGTGGAATCCCATTACTGTCTGCAAATTAAGCCACTAGGGACCAGTTTCAAACAGAAAAGGAAGGCTGTGAGCTTTGCTGCCTGTGCCAAGGACAGTAGCTGTTACAAATAGGTTTTGAGGATGGGGTGACTGTGAGCCTGTGATACCAAAGCGCTGCTTCCCCCAATAGGGAAGTGTAGGAGGGAAGTGAAAGCTGTTGGGTTTCCAGCTGAGCTGCCCTGCTCTTGAGGTACTTAGGCTGTTGCCCACCTCACAGCACCGGTGACTACTTCAGCTTTAAAATATTTGGATCTGGAAAAAGGAGGTTGTCATTTTAGACCACAGAGAAATAAATCTCTGCAGGTCACTGCTACCAGGCTTTATCCATAGGATTCCTGAGTTGCCGTATGATTGCCCCAGAGAGATCTGGATCCCGTTGTGGCAGGCAAGACCTACTTTGGGAGGTGTGTGCATGCCTGTAACTGGGTAGAGAGTGTCTGGGAATCACTTGCCTTTTTGAAGACCTTTCTAAGCCATCACCCACTGTTTGTAGTTTTCCTATGTAACAGACTGAAATCAGTCTGGCTCCAGCCCATTTCATTGCTGCTACTTGGGTCCTGTGGGCAATGTGGCAGGCAGCAGGAACCACACAGCCTGCCTTTGGTTCTTCAGCTGGATAGTTATCCACAGCCTGGGCAGGAGCTAGAGGCAGAGTGCTCCAGAAATGGAAGCCTACCTTTCCCTGTGGTAATAAATGTGTCTGCATTTGCTACCAGGCAAGTGAATGGTGGAGCACAAACCAGTGTATAACGCATATCATGCCCAGAGAAAAGGAAGACTTGGTGGTGAAAGGGTATTTCAGTGTATCCCTGTGGCAAGTACATGAGTCACAACCCGCAGATTTGCTCTGGTCAGTGCTGCCTGCTAAGGATCTGCAAGGTTGCAGGTGCCTTTTGACCCTGGTTCATTACCCTTTGCACTCTTCCAAATAATTTATATCTTCATATGTCTGGCAGTTGTCTGGGAACCTGTCCAAACCTTTAAATGAAAGGCCAGGAGAGGGAATTGGTTTTCTATTTCTGGCTTTGCAACTTAACACCTGCCCAATCTGTGGCAAGTCTCTTGGGGCCAAATTCTTAGAGAGGTGGGTTAGTGTGTACTCCTCATTTTGAGGCTTTCTCTTGATATCCAGCTGTAGCTTTAGATGCTTTCAAAATTTAATTCCTCAGAGTTCCTGGCTCAGTTGTCACCTAAATCTGGTGGTACCTTCCTCTTTTTTAATGTGAAAAACTTCCTGCTTGGCCCACTTGAATGCGTGTTACTTTTGATGCTGTTGAGTAATGCCCTTGACCGGATGTTGGATGTTTCTCTATCAGGTTCAAACCCAAATGTAAAAACTTGCTCCTTGAGTTGAAATCCACTTAAAGCATAAGAGGAAAATGCTGAAATGCTGTTGCTTGTTCACCTGTACCAACCCCCCCTGCCCCTTTTTTTTTTTTTTTTTTTTTTTATTCTGGTAACTCTGTGCTTAAGGTGTTTCTCCAAGAAGGGGACCTAGAATCACCCTCATGCTTTCCAGGAGAGAATCCTTCCAGAATGGGTGCAGTGAAACTCCCCTTCCTGAGACTGGCTTGTTATAGGTAACTGCCTGGGGCAATCACCCTATTAGATTACCTGTGGACCTCACATTTCCAGCTAAATGGGCTTGATAATGCTTTCCTGGCTAATAGGACGGCTCTAGAGCTGATTTATCGCCATTGTCAAGTGTGTCATGATCCTAGGGAAAAGAGCATAAAAACACGGTGGAGCTAAGATGTTTGGAAGGACTTATTGACAGGCACATGTGCAGTTAAAAATTGTTACTCTGTTGCTTCATTAGCTCAAACCACCGTTCCTTCTGCCACAGTGTGCTTTTCCATGGTGAAGTGCAACAAGAATTTCTGAAGAACTAAGCGAAACCTTGCAGAGGTGGCAGCCTGGAGCTGCAGCCTTGGCTCTCTGTTTGTGAGCCTGGTTTCCACTGAGGACCTGCAGATGCCACTTTGGTTTGAGTGATTATACACAGATTGAAGAGTAAAGCTTTTAACAGAAGTTGTCACCTAAAGGCTGGGGAAGAGGATCTGACTCCTGTGTGATGTTTGCTTATCTTCTGGTGGGAGCCAAGAAGGTCCCTGGGAGACAAAGTCAGGGTTCTCCTTTTATTCAGTAATGGCAAGGCCAGGTTAAACTTTGGAAAGCACTTTTTGAAGCCCACTCACCAGTCTGGAAAGACTTAAGGCTGGCTTACAGACTGTCTCTGCTTTCAAATAGCCCTTGGCCAGAGTTGTGTTGCTTTATCATAGTGTTGCTTTATCATAAAAAAAAAAAAAAAAAAGGAAGGGGGAAGGGGGGGAAAGGAGGGAAAGACAGAACAGGCTTTCAAATAGTTGTCTGTGGAATGGTAATGCTCTGTTAAAATTATTCCTTATCTTGTAGCAAATTAAAATGATCTTTGCTCCACAAATTAAGACTAATGCTGTGATTGTTTATCATGTCTTGCTAATATCACATGGGAATAAAAATATCAAGTCTTATCCATTGAAATAGCAGAAATGTAACTGTTCAAGCTTTGACATTGCAACAGCTGTTTCTCATGTCCTTGGAAATAACTGGCTGTTACAGAGGCTGTTTAAATGTGAGAAAATCACTGGGTTTATAATTAGTTTATTTTTAAGGAAAAACATAACTGCCCTTTGCTAAGAAGGTGAAAGTTTCAGGTGGGATGGAGACATAGCAGTGTAGGCACCTGATTTACTGTGACATTAAACAAATAGTAAAACCAGAGACTTATAAATATTAAGATCTTAATCTCACAGCAGAGCTCTGCTGGAGAAAGCCAGAGACAAACAAGGCTTTGCCTGTAACTTGCTCTAGGGTCGGGGCCCCGGTGTGCCGTGTTACAGAAGCAGGATGACTCTGCTGAGTGGGTCTGAATACAAGCAGCTGGCTCTGACAGTAGCTTTGTATGAGCTTCATCAGAGGACTCAGTGCTCTGTGGCTGTTTTGCGTGGAATCAAGTCATAAAATTCTCTCTTTGGGTGTAGCCTAACTTGGAAACACCTCAAATCCATGAACATCTAATGTGGTGGGGTTGGGAAAGCTCCTGGGCTGCCTGAATACCTGCTTGCAGGTGTGACCAGCATTGCAGGTGGCTGGGGGGTAACCAGCAGCAAGGTCCCCAAGTCCCAGCTGGTTCTCCCTGCACAGAGCTGGTGGCCCAGTTCACCACCTGAGTTCAACTTTTCCCTTTGTAGCCCCTGGGAAGACACTTAGCCAGCAACTGCTCTGGGGAAGGGCATCAGCCTTACCACTGTCCTGCTGGGCAGGACGGCTGGCAAAGAGGGAGTGGGACTCAGAACACGGGCACTAGGAGGGTGGCCAGGTGGTGGGCAGCATCCTGCCAGAAGCCCTGGAGAGGTGCTGTGCTGTGAGTTAAATCTCCTCCACCAGTTTTGGGAAAGAACTGGCAAATGCTTTCACTTTGTGAGTGAGTTTGTGGCTGGGAGTCCCCAAGGAGGGAAAAGGGAGGCATTGAATGACTGCATGTGATGCCACTCTATCCCCAGTATTTCCTAAGGGCTATTTTAGTGCTCTGCCTATTGCTTTGCCTGGCATGTCCTTGCATTTATGGTTGTTCCCTCCCCTCCTGTGCTGGATGGGGAGCACGTGGGGGCTTGTGCAGCCTGCAAGGCGTCTGCATGTAGCCAGCTGGGCTTTGGCCCCAAGCCTCACTGGGACAAAGGGTCGGCTCCAAGGGCTCCTCAGGCACAAGCCACAGGGCTCTTTCCTGCAGTGTGTGTTTTCTCTGCAGGCTGCCTAATAAAAACTGTTTCACAGCAAAGGCAGGCTGGCGGAGGGAAAGCTCTTAGGCGGGTGCTATCCCCGAGAGCACCGGCAGTCTTAGCAAAGCCTATTTATTGGTGCTTCTTTCTTTGAGGAGTAATAACTTCCAGATTTACTCCCTTTTTAACTGAGCATATTTCAAAGTGGGTGTAGAACTATTTAAATAGCTTCTGTGGAGGTGGGATGAGAAATTGCTCTTATTCCGTAGTCTGCAATCAGCACCAAACAAGCACTTTTCTCCACTGCACACACAAACAGGCAAGTATCTGGCAGCAGCCTCAGCACTTTAGATCTGATTTTCTGCCTGCTGGTGTAAGACACAACGAATTCCACTAACATCAACAAAGTTTCAATTGTGTAGTTTTATTTTATTTTAAATACAGTTAAATCTCCATATTTTTTTTACCCTAGGGACTTCTCAGTGACTGTGCTTCAGGAGACGAACCCCTACCCCAGTGCATGGGTAGTGCAGACCTGCTGCAGGCCTTGCTGCCCAGCATAGCTGGGCCATGGCATGGTTCTGCACAGCCCTTCACCTGGGTTTTGGATAGGTCAAGGAACAGCTCTGTGACCCACTTCTCCCCAGACAACCAAACACATCCTGTTGCACCAGAGAGAGAGGAGCTTCCCTGGAGGAGGTGGAGGCTACGGGTGTTCTTGGGGTGCTCTCTTGGGACATCTGAAGTTGGGCCCTTTGTTTTGCCTGCTCACCTGTGGAAAGAGCCTCAAATCTGAGACCCAGTGAAGGGTAAAGGTAAAGAGTGCAGGGCCCCAAACTCCCTGCTTGGATGGAGCAGCAATGCTGTGAGGAGCAAAGCATACAAAGGAGCCCCAGGCCTTCAGAACTGGCAGAGTCAGAGGAGAAACAGCCTCCCTGGTGGCTTCCAGAGAGACCTTCTGTCCTACCAAGTGGAAGTGTAGTCACTCACCCTGAAAATCCCCAGCAAAAGTTTGGGTCCTTGCTAAGTCAGTTCTGTAGCTGGCAGTATATGTATTTTCATGCATGGCTTTTTTTCCTTTTGGTGCAAACATGGGTGGCAATCTGATTAGCTTATGATTCATGATTTGGCTAATGTCCCTACTTCCCCCAGTCCCCACCTGTTCAAATAACTACTACTGTAATGTAGGCTGTTAACTTGAAATAACTTTTCCAACCCCTTTGGTAAATGAGTTCTGGAAGCTGCTTTAAATCTCGTCCAGGAGCAGAAGTTGTAATAATTTAACTTAAATACTTTTAAAACCAAGTCAACCTGGTACAAAACTCTATGTGAGCATTTAGGAAGAAACAAGTTCACTCTGAGCTGTTCTTCATCAACTAACACTGTGATCAGACATGCTGTTCTGGGAGAGCCTGGTTTCCAGCCCCTGCTGCTGGGTCCTGCCTCTTGCCAAAGGCCATCCCCTCCCCAGCTCTGCCACATGGAAATACTGCTTTTCACCCAGTCCTGACAGCAGGAACCAGGTGAGGAAACCCTCCCATTCAAGGAGTCACAGCTATCTGGAATATTGTGCTGGAACAGAGCGAAGAGAGGCTTGTTCAATGCAGTTTTACTGCCAGACCTCAACAGAGCAGAGGGAAAGCCTGCACAAGCAGCCATGGTGGGTTGAGGCTGGTGACTTGAGCCAGCTCTGCTACAGTCACATCAGCAAGCCAGGTATGGCACCTTTGGTCATCTGGTCCTGTGCCCACCACTCACCACTGCAGTTAACCCAGCCTGAGTGGGTTACAGCAGTGGCTCCATGTGCCCTTTGCACCAGTTCAAACAGATCAATCAGGTTCAGAGCAACTTCCCAAAAGCCCTAAATTATGTAAGTGATACAGCGCAATTAAAAAAAAAAAACAAACAAAAAAACGCCAAAAAACCCCAAACCAAAACAAACAAACAAACAAAAAGAAACAACAAAAAAAGAAGAAATACTGGTACTGAACTCACTCACCAGAGGACTGATTTATTCTATTCCTCAACTGGCACAAAAAGGTTTTGAAGCACATGTGTATTTCAGCCTCCATTCCTGCTTATAACCCTTGGCAAGACCATTAGGCAAATTCTGACCTTATCCAGTCCTCTGGTTGCCATGAGTTCCTCTGTAGTTCACCTGCCTCGTTCCCTGCAGAACCCTCAGCTGCTGGTTTGGTGCACTCTAGTGAGTTAAGATCTCGCTTCTTCCATTGCAATGGATGTCTAATCCCTCTCCTGCAAATTCACCCTTCTCTGGTGGCAGGTCAGCAGGTTGGGGCTTGCATGAGGTACCCCGTGCCATGGGCACGGTGCAGAGCCTCTGAGCCTTCCAAAACCTAATTGATGGCGGCAGGGAGAGGAGCAGTTGTGTGACCATGCTGCTGCAGTCAGCATCCAGATTTTGTACCAGGGGAGGTAGATGCTTTGCCTGTGGGTAAAAGCAGTAGGTTCACCATGAAGTGCCTCTCCACAGGTGGTGTGCTGATTTCACCCCTGGCAAACAGCATTAATATAATACATCAAAGCTGGCTGCACTAATAGCAAACCAAGGGAAAGGATTTGCTATACATGCTAGCTACTTTTCAAATGCAAATGTGTGTTTTAAATCAGATTAAGACAGAAGGAAGCCTAGAGAATGCCAATAATTAATACATGATAAAGGAATAAACATCCAGGGCATCAAAAGGTAAAACACAATCACAAAGATGAAAGTAATCCATCTTCTCCACGCAGCCTGCTCTGCTGCATGGAGTAAATGGGTGTGAGTCCCCATCCCCATTTCCATAGGTAGGTGGTGAGTGTAAACCCAAAGCATCTGCTGAGGAAATAAGAAGACTCCTTAAGCTCAGCCAGAGAAGTGGAGAATCCTTGTGCTGGGCTGGGCTGAGCTCTCCAGGCTCCCCAGGTTCTGTGAGCCATGCTGCTGTGGAGAGGGAGCCTTTAGCAGTCACTTCTATTCACTGCCATGACCTCAGTCCCTTCAGGGTGTGCACAGCTGGTGTTTGGGATCCCCATCAGGCCTTGAGTGGGCCTCAGAAATATTTGCCCTGGGTTTCTGTCTCCTCTTTCACACTTGAAAAGCACATCAACTCTCCCTCTCTCCCCTCAGTTCCCCAGAACTGCACATTGATTTACAGCTGGGGTTACAGCAGAACACATCCTCAACATTCAATCTTAGAAGAAGAGAAATAGGAAACTTGAGTGAAAATGGTAACAGAATCTAACCCCCTTTCATGGTTTTTCAATTCACACAGTGCTGGCATTGGACCGTGGCAGTGCCCTGTGCTTCCCTCTTCAGCTGTTATTGGAACAACAGCACTTACTCTGGCTTTGCTAAGCTCACACAGGGCACCAGACTGTATTAGGCTTTGCATTTCAATGGTATCAGAGTTAAGCAGGCCCAACTGACCCACAGTCCATGCATTGGGTGAGCTTCAATGAAGGCAGATAGACACCACTGTTAATGCTTGGAAGCTGCTGCTTAGCAGTGAGCTCAGAGGTGAGCTGCAACAGAGAAGTCCTGTGGCTGCTTGTTTCACTGGCTGGTCTGTGTGCCAGTCCCTGGATTTGGAGAGTACTTACCAAGTCTTTTTTTATTTTCAGACCTAGATACCAGAAAGAAACAGAGGTCTCTTCTCAGACCTCTTAGGAGTTGTGTTGCTGACTTAAAGCTTTGCAAAGCCCACAATACACAAGGCTTAAAAGTCAAATCATGGAACCATAGAACCAGGTTGAAAAAGACCTCCAAGGTCATCAAGTCCAACACTTGATCCAACACCATCGTGGTAACTAAACTGTGGCACTAATTGCCACATCCAGTCTCATTTTAAAAACCTCCAGGGATGATGAATCCACCACTTCCCTGGCCATTCCAATGTCTGATTACTCTCTCCGTAAAAAATTTCTTCCTAATATCTAACCTAAACCTCCCCTGGCAGAGATTAAGATCATGCCATCTTGGTTTGGGATGGAAGTGACCTTCTGTGGGGGAGGGTCATCTTGCACTAGATCAGGTTGCTCAAAAGCTCAAAGCCCCATCCAAATTGACCTTGAACATTTCCAGGGATGGAGCATCACAACTTCACCACCCTCATTGCCCTCCTTTGGACTCTCTCTGATAGTTTAATATCTTTCTTATGTTATGATGACCAACACTGCACACAATATTCAAGGTGAGGCTGCCCCAGTGCAGAGCAGAGTGGGTCAATCCTCTCCCTGGACTGGGTGGCAATGCTTTGCCTGATGCAAGCCATGAGCCTTTTATTACATTTTCACTCCCCTGTCCAGGACTGGAGGAGAATCATAGAGCAGCTTTGGTGGGCACCTGGCATCCAGCCCAGGTCAAATCACCACATATCTAATGTAAATCTAATGTAAATTTTTCAGTTTAAAACCATTACCCCTTTTTCTGTCACTATAGGCCCTGGTAAAAACTCTCTATCTTTCTTATGAAACTCCTTTAGGTACTGGAAGGCTGCTGAAAGGTCTCCCTGGATGCTTGTCTTCTCCAACCTGAACAGCCCAACTCTCTCATCCTGTCTTCAAAAGAGAGATGCACCATCCCTCTGTTCATCTTCATGGCCCTCCTCTGTACTTTCTCCAACAGGTCCATGCCTTTCCATTACTTGAGATATGAGAGCTGGATGCAGTACTCCAGGTGAGGTCTTATAAGAGCAGAACAGAAGGGGAGCATTGCCTCCTACATCGCCTGATGGCCACATTTCTTATGTAGATTTACTTTGGCACACTTTGCCAGCTTGTAATCACTGCAAATAATAACACACTGAAGAGTAAGGATACTCTGGGATTCTCTTTCACGTTGTGACCTTCATATGGACAAGACCCTCTCACTGGGCTTTGGAAGCCCAGGAACATACTCCTTTAAAAATAAACTGAAGAAATCATGCGCTTCCCACAAACCTCTTTTATGTTTCTCTTTCTTTCTCATCTTCATTCAAACCCCATGTTGGGCTGAAAGGAGCCCCAGTCACGACCACGGTGTGGACAGATGGACAGTGTGAGCAGCTGGCCCTTCCCATCTGACACGGCAGGGATGGAGGTTGCTACCTCCATCACCCGCTGATAGATCTATGCTTGTTGCCAGGAGAAGCAAAGACAGTTCCAGTCATTTTGGGAGAAAAGCTTGCTACAGCCTAGAATGGCCATGCCATCATGGAACTGGAGAATCATTTAGGTTGGGAAAGACCTCTAAGATCATCAGGTCCAACTGTTAACTGAGCACTGACAAGTTCACCACTAAACCATGTCCCTAAGTGCCACATCTACACATCTTTTAAATACCTCCAAGGGTTGATGAATCCACCACTTCCCTGGGTAGCCTGTTCCAATGCTTCACAGTGAAGACATTTTTCCTGATATCCAATCTAAACCTTCCCTGGCACAACTTGAGGCTATTTGCTCCTGTCCTGTCACTTTTCACTTGGGAGAAGGTGCTTGTAGAGAGTGATACTGAGTGATACCTCTGAGCCTCCTCCTCTCCAGGCTGAACAGACAAGCGACCTGAGACGCTTCTTATAAGACTTGTGCTCCAGACCCTTCACTAGCTTCTTTGCCCTTCTCTGGACATGCTTCAGCACCTCAGTGTCCTTCTTGTAATGAAGGGCCCAAAACTGAACCCAGGATTTGAGGTGCAGCCTCACCAGTGCCAAGTACAGGGGGACAATCACTGCCCTGGTCCTGCTGGTCACACTATTTCTGATACAAGCCAGGATGACATTGAACTTCTCGACTACTAGGCTGTCTCATTCTCAGTTGCAATCAAACAGCACTTTTCCACTGGACAGCTTTCCAGCCATTCTGTCCCAAGCCTGGATCATTGCATGGGATTGTTGTGACCCAAGTGCATCACCACACTGCTGCAAGCACCCATGCTTTCCTGCACTAGCGATACATCACCATTATTATCTTACCTCAGAGCATCCTCCAGGTACCTCCTGGAGGTCCCTGCAGTGTAAATGGAAAGCCTTACACACAGGCTGGGTCTTTCACAGGTGTTGGAGCAGATTCCCAAAGGTGAGGTCTCTCATTGACTGGGCTTTACATTGAGCTCCATAAATTCATCTGCATTTGCTGGCATAAAAATCAGTGAATCACAGGATGATTGAGGTTGAAAAGGACCTCTGGAGGGCATCTGGTCCAGTCCTCCCACTCAAGCAGAGTCATCTACAGATGATAAAGTAAGAGAGATGCAATCAGATCTTGTGGTGGTTGGGCTCTTAACCACAGGTAATGACAAAAATTCAGCCAAACCTCACTGGCTCATACTCTCCCACCCAACCAGTGGGATCAATCAGAGGGATTGAACAATAACCAACAAGTCCTTGTCCAGCCCCTCCTCACTGCAGAGGACCCTGGCAAATATGCAGATCCAGATGTGATGGTACCATTGCTCTCCAGGTTGCACGAAGAGGAGATGCCAGTGCCACCAGCAGCGCTGATGTAACAGCACACGTTACTGCCTTTCTCCCAGCAACACTGTCCTGCAGAGGCCAGTGAAGCAGCCAGCAATGCCTGCAGTCAGCAGTTATCCTTTGGAAGACAAGCTGGGCCAGCAGAGAGGACAGTCCTTTGGATTTCTGAGCAAGGACAATATATCCCCTCAACCAGTGGTTATTTAGGCTTGACCATACACCTGTTGACAATATCAAAACCTTCTGGCAGGTTGCAGGCATCAGCATGGACTCTGATCTTTGGCTGCTGCCCAGAGACAAGCGCTGTCCTAAGCAAATAAGCAAGTCTAAAAAAGCAGTGCTCCAGTGCTGGGATTACAGGTAGCATTAAAGCTGTGAAAGGTCTGAATTTCCATCTTGGCCTCAGGACCCCAATGGTTTGATCTGAATAATGAATGTAATCACTGTAACCAAATATTGTAGAAATGCTTACCAGCCTAGGTCAAAGGGATGTCTGAGATGGAAATTACACACGGGTGGTGCTGAGGCAAATGCTGCTTGTAATACTTGCATATACTCACAGTTACAGGAACCAGGAGAGGTGTAGGTGATTACCTACACCAAAAGGTGTAGGTGATTACCTACACCAAAAGGTGTAGGTGATTACCTACACCAAAAGGTGTAGGTGATTACCTACACCAAAAGGTGTAGGTGATTACCTACACCAAAAGGTGTAGGTGATTACCTACACCAAAAGGTGTAGGTGATTACCATGTGCTGGTCTACATTACACTCAAACCTTTACCTGTGCATATGTGGGAGAAAATGACCTTTTGAGATCCATGTCCACTTTGCCCTTGATTTCAACAGAACTAAAATTCCACTTTGATAATTCCCACCAAGGGCTGAGCTGCTGTAAGGAGCAGCCAGCCCCACTCCATGCTGGCCTCGCTGTTGGAGCCTGTATGGCTTCACAAGACATTCTAGTCTTAAACACCAGCATTTATCAGTTCTAATACTATTAAGAAAGTAGGGCTTTCTTTAGTGGGGAAAGAAACCAGCAGATTCTGGTGGATTTGGGGATCTAACTTCACAAGCAATGAATTTTTTGTGGTTTTGCTGTAATTTTCATGACCGGAGGTAACGAGCTGGATTTCGCAGGGTTTTAGGTTCTGGTTGGGCTTCCATCAGAGGCAAAGGTGATATTTGCAGGTTGAAGTACAGCCTTTATTTACTTTAGTGCCACATCTCCCAGCAACTTCAACTAGGAAAGAGTTTTGTCCTTGCTGTCTTTCACTGGCAGGGGTTTTGTTCCCGTGGTCAAGTCAATAACCTCCCCATTCACCTCTGTCCCTATGGTGTGTTGTGGGGCAGCATCCTTGCTTTGCTCCTTCTCATAAACAACTGCTTGCTTCAAGTTGATTTCTGCCCTAAACAATATTTCTTCTTGCAACCTAATTTTTGTTTGTTGCCTAAAATTCCAGATTAAATGCCATCTCCTAGCAACTGATATATTTTTGTCCCTAGTCTGCTAACTTTCAGTGTTTGGGTATTATTGCTCTCCATTCATTTTGCTGCCTCAGACAGAAAACACTAGTTTCCAGATACCTAGTGGTATGTGCATTTGTTAAACTTCTAAGCAGTTGAGTCAGTTAAACAGCTAACTTCATATCCACCTGTTTGTTGACTTGATAGATGTGCTCCAGAGATAACAAAAGAAGTACACAGTGTAATCTTCCTGTTTGGTGCATCTTTACAAAAGAGTGACATGGGGCAGGAGCTGCCTTGACAGGGGTGCCTCACCTGAGATGTTTTGGGATGGGACTCCTTTTCCCACTGTGCACACCCTTGACATTTCTTGACATGTTAAAAAACCACTGAGAAATAAGCTTGCTACCTCTGCAGATGAAACACGTGTCCTCCCATCAAGCCATGGCAAAAGCCCATGTTGGCTCTCAAGAGGAGGACAGGGCTGAGTTATGCCCACAGTGAACCTTACATGAAACTCACATTAAAAATGAGCCATTTTTCTGGCTGTTCAGCTCAGATTCTGTAGTGTGGCTCTTAAACACTTGTATGGAGAGACACTTGGCTCTTTTATCTATGTTTAGTATGGCAAGAGCTCAGCATACTTCAGAGAAGGGCTCGTGCATCAATCCAGGTATCTAATTGGAAGTTCTCAAAATTTTTAGGAACTTATGAACTTGGCTTCAAGAAGCATTAGCGAATAGGCTTCATCCGTGTTTTATTAACTTTAGCAAATTACAGTCTCTATCTGACTTTCCTCTGATGGTCAACAGAGGGAAATGACAGCTTTTGGGTGTACTTGGGCATTGCAGCTGCCTGTTTTAGCCTGGGATGGAGAATCCCCAAGTAGAACCCATAAACAGACATTGCAGGTGTTTACTGCTGGTCAGGTGGATCCACTAAAACAATAGGGCAGAATCCATCTTTAGACTCAGTTTCTTGTCGTGTCATTTTTCTATTCATGCAATCTTGACTTTAGCTATTTTTTCCTGTCTGCAATGGTTATAAATGGAATTTATGTGTAATAAAAGATGCTGTCCACAAGCATAAAAGAACAACTGATAATTCATGACTTTTATTTCTGTAACTTCTCACTTCCAGAATATCTGTTTGACAAACTGTGAGTCATATACATTGACTTGGATGGATATACTTAGCTCTGATTTGTACAGTGAGATGTAAATAATCAGTGAATTAAATGAAAATACTCTCTGTGAATTATTGCCTCCACTCTCTCCCTTTCCCCCACACCCCTTCCCTTCCTTCTGCTTTAACTCACCAGTGCTCAAAGCCATGATGCCATTGCCTGACAACTTGAAAACAAGCCACTCACCTTCTCCAGCAGCAGCATTTCATTCAGGACCACTACCAAACACGAAGATTGAAGCTGCCCATGACTTTCTGCAAAAACAACATGGTATCAGGACTAGTTACAAGCAATGGGGCATTTAATTTTACATCTCTGCTAAAAACCATACTTCCCACCCCAGGCTTCAACTGTGCTGACTCAGAGAGATGGACACTTGCAACATTCTTTAATATCACTTTGTTTTCCTGCAGAAGCCTCCACAAGGTACTGGCCAAAGCTCTGCTTTTGATAGACAAGCCTCAAAGGGCAGATTTGCATCCTGCTAACTCTAAAATTCATAAAATATCTCTGTGAGGAAGGATGTGTGCCAATGGGCCCCTCACAGCTGAGTGCAACTGTAGGTAGCTGTGATCATCTGATGAGAACATGAATTTTGTCGGGTCTTGCTGAGCTGGTTGGGTCTTGCCTGCTACATGTGATGGTCTCATTAACACCTACTGACAGATGTTTTCCTCTCGGTTTGGCCAGAGGTGCCTGCTTGTCAATAGGCAACTCTGAGCAGAGACGTGTGTCAGCTTTTGGCAATTTTATGCGGTTTGGCTCCAGAAGGATTAAACTGTGCTGTAACACAAAGTAAGGCAACCTTGTGCAATTGTGTAGAGCAGTATTAGATTAAAAAAATCTGTGCACTGAGGCTTTGTAAAGTGGATATTTGTCAGTTTTCATAGAGCAGAAACAGTGAAGGCAGTAGATTGCTTCCGTGCATCCTTTCTCTTCACTTACCTGTCACCCCAGACAGAGCACCCCTCAAACACAGAAGGCAAGAAGCTTTTCTCTAAAAAGCAAAGTCTGGGATGACCTTATCCATGGTCTGACTTTTCCTCCTGCACAGGCTGCTCTCCTGCTATGGCACCTCCTGTCCCTTGCCTCAGCTCACCCTTGTTCACAGTTCCATCATGCCAGTCTCCCGCACTCAAGTTTATCAAGCTGGGTTCTTTCAGAAGGTTGAGGAGCATTAAAATACAGGCTTTTTCTAGATGCAAACTGTACCACACTGTCTTAAAATGATACACAGGCATTTAATAATTTACATGAATGATTTCTCCCTGCACAAGAATCCAGGTTTGTCACTGACACACTGTATTGGGTTTGTGTGGCAAGGCACTACAGAGGAAAGAAACTGCCAGAAGCTTTCCCTATGTCTGACAGAGCCAACATGAGCTGGCTCTCAGATGCACCCAACGCTGGTCAAGGCCAAGCCCAACAGCCACAATGGTAGCACTTCTGGGATAACTTATTAAAGAAAGGGAAAAAATTGTGTTCAGTTCAGAATAAGAACAGTGAAAGAGGACTCTGCAGACACCATGGTCAGTGAGGAAGGAGTGGGAGGAGGAGCTCCAGGCACCAGAGCAGAGATTCCTCTGCAGCCCACAGTGCAGCCCATGGGGAGGCAGCTGTGCCCCTACAGCCCATGGAGGTCCACAGGGGAGCAGAGATCCACCTACAGCCCCTGGAGGAGCCCTCACTGGAGCAGGTGGATGCCCAAAGAAGGCTGGGACCCCATGGGAAACCTGTGCTGGAGCAGGCTCCTGCCAGGACCTGCAGATCCATGGGGAGAGGAGCCTATGCTGGAGAAGGTTTGCTGGCAGGACTTGTTGACCCCATAAGGGATCCACACTGAAGCACTGCGTGAAGTTCTTCACACAGAAGTTCTTCACTGTGTGAAGAACGGCAACCCGTGAGAAGCACTCATGTTGGAGAAGTTCATGGAGAACTGTCTCCCATAGGACAGACCTCTCACTGGAACAGTGATGAGCCCCCCTCCTGAGGAGGAAGAAGCAGCAGAGACAATGTGTGATGAAACAACCACAACCCCCATTCCCCATCTCCCTGATGGGTGCAAATGCTCCCAGAATATTTTTATTTAGCAGCACTGATGTAACTTAGGGTCCCCGTCCCCCCCCCATGGACTGGTGATACACCAGATGAGGCTTGTTCAGGAAAAAAGAAGGGAGTAAAAAAAAGGCAGCAAAGTGGGCCATAAGAGGCAGGAATGAGCTGATACCAAATGTAATGAAGAGGCAGAGGTAGAGACAAGGCTGTGAGGAACAGGAGATGTGGTGGTGGAAAGGCAAAAGGAAGAGCCAGTAAGGAGACACGGGAATGGCAAATGATCTTTGTAGCAGCAATGTGAATGGACATGTGCCAGGAAAGATTTAATTTGTCAGGGATGGAAGGAAGGATGTTGCAGTGAGATGTGAGATGATGTGAAGTTTAGCCACGTGGATGGAGGGGAAGGCTCTCCTGGCTATGCTATGAAGGAAGAGTCTGGAAGACTTCAATGTGGCCTGGAAGTAATTGAGGGATGCCCTGTGGCCTCTGTTATGTACAAGGCCAGATTAGATGACCACAGAAATCCCTCCTGAGTTTAGCATCTATAAATCTGTGAAATAGAGGCTTTAAACGATGATAAAGGGCTGAATCCTTGGAGCATCACATTGAAAGCCCAGAGTATCCTGGGATATTGATTTTAAAACTGGGATTTGGGGATATAGGAAATCTATTTCAGGATTTTTTTTAATTTTTTTTTAAGGTTTATTTCATCTACCTGGTTTTGCAGGCAAAGTATATTAAAAAACCTCTAATAAAATATTTAAAGCCCTCTAAATATGCGTTAAAGAGTCTTTTCATAACATGTGTTGCATAAACAGGCAGAATGCTGCTGGGATGTGATACACAGATGTCATCACTTTGATAGTTTCATAGATGTCACAGCCAGAAGGCACCACCATGGTGGTTTCCTCTGCCCTCCTGCATAATGCAGACCATGGAGTTTCGCCCAGCAATTCCCACACCGATACATGAGCTGCATCATGTAGAAAGACATCCACACTTAATTTAAATATCTTTTGGGGTGATGGAGAACCTACCATATCCCATGTCAGCTCCTCCAGTGGTTAATTACAAGACCATTAAGGAGAAAAATGTGCCTCACTTTCAATTTGCCTTTTTTTTTTTTTTTTAGCTCCACTCTTCCTGGTTTATATGCCTTTGTCTGCTAGGTTAAATAATCTCTGACACTGTGTTCCTCCTCCATGTACAGATACTTACAGATCAATTCATCTCTTATACTCCTCTTTGATAATATAAATGGACTGTGCTCCTTTGGGTCATTGTAAGATATGCTTTCAGTCAGTCTCACAGCTCTTCTCCCAACCATCCTCAGTTTTACAACACAATTTTTAAGTGTTGACAGCTGAACTGGACTGGTTTTGTCTCATTAATGTCATGAATAGAGGTAATATGTTTCCCCTACCACTCAATATTCCCATTCATACATCCTAGGGTCATATTAGCCCCTTTAACAAGACCATCACACATAGAACTCGTATTCAATTGTTTACCTATTATGACCTCTTAGGTAAACAGCCAAGAACAGCTTCCTGAACACTCCCTCTATAAGAACTCCCATGGGATCACTCTTCATTTGCAATTCCTCTTGGGAGACCTGTCATTTAACTGCCTCCTAATCCATTTTAAAAGTGCCATATTGATTTTTATCATTACCATTCAGAACAGTGTTACCATTCAGAACAAAACAAATGGCAGAATGTAACCCCCAGCATTGGTCTGATGTTCCCAAGTACCTATTTCCGTGGAGATGTGTGCCCATCTGGTTGTTTTTGCTTGACTACATCGTAGCCCAGGCAGCCAGTGATCATGCAGCCACCCCAGTTCCTGTTTCTGATGGAGGTCTGCTGCTGCTTCAAGCCTATAATGGGGAGCATAGGAAATTGGAGCGAAAGCACATGAGCTCCAAAACATCTACAGAGGGTAAAACTGATTTGCAGCTCATGCTTTCAGAGGTGGCAGAACTGTTACTTATGTGCTCAGACACCAATGCTTCTTGGTGACTTTCAGGGAATATTTTGAGACAATATCCTGCACTCAGGGGATCCCAAACTGGCCCGTGGAGAAGTATTAGTCTGAAAATCTCATATAAATGCCCCGCTGCTAGTGCTTGAAACCACACTGCTTTTAGAATGGTTTTAATTTAACGCAGAGGGGGGTGTGACTGGTGACCCAAGAGAAATGCTGAAGGCTGAGGGTGGTCCTTGGTCCAACGTGTTTGGGTAATGTTCCAGACAATCTTGGTTTTCCTGTTGGTTGCCAAGTCCCTCATGGGATTAGCATAACACTGTCCAAAAGGTCCATATTTTGGGATTAAGAGGCAGCTTGTTATGGGACTAATAACACAGAGAAAGAAGGGAAGCATGAAGAAAGCCTCATTTCCCCTGCCTAACACTGTACAACTCAGGGAAGTGGAGGAGGGCAGAAGAGATATTGCCTCAGGGTAAAACAAGCAGCTGTTGTCTCCAGGTGGAATTAAGCAGTGGAAGTGCTGGTTCCTGCAATTTCTCATGTTTCTGACAAAGTTTTACCTGATAAGAATTGCCTAAACCAGTCTGAGTCCTGGACATGAGGAACACATACAAAAGCAGTTAGCATAACAGTACCCTTCATGCTCTGAGATAAAACTTAAACAGAGGCAAAAATAACCCTGCAATGTCCCCAAAGTACTAAAATTTCTTCCTGTAATGACAACAGGCTTATCTGGCTTTCCTGCATATGGGAGTGTTCCTGTGCAAATGCTTGCAGCTGCACTTTTCATGTGGGGCAACTCTTGCAGCTAAATAAAATTGTTAAAATGAGTTAATCAGCTTAGTACAATGGTTCCCCATATTTTCCATAAAACAATTTGCCTCCCACATGGTCTGCATCTCCGTCCCATTTCACAGCACGAAGGAGAGTCAAAGCTCCCCTCGGGCTGAGCATGCGGCGCTCAGCACCAACCACGCTCTCCCACCTTGCCTGGAAAGTGCCAGATCAGAGTGTTCAAGCTTATGATGTGCCCTAAAGTGCTTCATTTCTCTGCAGTAAAACTCCCCAGCGAAGGAAAAGCAGTTTTCCTAATCTGCCTAGAGCTGTTGGTGGAGGCCAGAGGTGGCCATGTCAGTCTACTCTCTGTAATGGATGGATGAAGCTCTCGAGGTTTCTGCCAGCTGGCTACAAAATGCTGCCTCTCTTCAGCTCATAATTGGGCTCAATATGGTTTTTGTTGTTTTAACCCTTATTCCACGGCTTTTCTCCTCCTAGCCCTAACACCCTGCTGGTACCTAGTAAAGACCAGATGACAGCCTGGATGTCAGAGATGGGCTGACCCTGGCCCTGAAGGTGCCACCCATTTTGTGTTCTTCAGTCTCACTAACTGCTGCTGTTTGTCACTGTGCAGCACAGGAACTGGGCTCTCATTAAACGTGGTGATTTTGGAAGAGGAGGTGAGCCTGGACCCTGCTGTCACCCTGGGCTCTGGCTCTGCATCTGGACTGGCCACAGCAGGGGACATACCTGAGTTTCGCAGCTGATAGCCAGACATACTGACTTAAATGAATCTGGACTTACTTTTAGCTACAGAAGAGCATGTTTTTAACCTCAAAGAGGTAGAAAAAGAAGAGCTAAATTCACAGAATATGCCCAGTTGGAAGAGACACACAAGGATTATCGAGTCCAACTCCTGGCCCTGCATAGGACCCTCCCCAAGAGTCACACCATGTGCCTGAGAGTATTGTCCAAACACTTCTTGGCTTGGTGCTGTGACCACTGCCCTAGGCAGCCTATTCCAGTGCCCAACCACCCTCTGGGTAAAGAACCTTCTTCTAATATCCAACCTAAACCTCCCTGGACACAGCTTCAAGCCATTCCCTCAGGTCCCGTCACTGGTCACCACAGAAGAGAGATCAGTGCCTGTCCTTGCTCTTCCCCTCACAAGGAAGTTGTAACTGCAACGAGGTCTCCCTTCAGTCTCCTCTTCTCCAGGCTGAACAGATCAAGTGCCCTCAGCGTCCTCACACGGTTCCTCCTCAAGGCCCTTGATCATCTTCGCTGCCCTCCTTTGGACATTGTCTAGTGGCTTAATATCTTATATTGCAGTTCCCAACACTGCTCCAATATTCAAGGTGAGGCTGCCGCAGTGCAGAGCAGAACAGGTCAATCCCCTCCCTTGACTGGCTGGTGATGCTTTGCCTGATGCCCCCCAGGACATGGTTGGCCCTCCTGGCTGCCAGGGCACTGCTGACTCAAACTTTCCTTTGACCGAGACCCCCAGGTCTGTCTCCAACCTCTTGTTCCCCAATGTATACGAATGACCTGGGTTACACAAAAATTCTGGTATCCACCTTTCCTTTTCTTTTTTCTCCAAATACGACTTTTTGGCTTTTTGTCTTTTTGTCGTTTTGTCTTTTTTAAAGAGACTGAACTGCTAATGATTAATGACTCAAACATTTGACCACCTGTGTTAGAGCCTGGACTACTGGTGCTAAAGGCTCAATCAGCAACAGTGTGCTTTGCTAACAATGTGCTGAGTGGCCACCCAGGCGCTGAAGGTGTGCACACCTGCCACCTCAGGCTACAAGCTGGGTGTTGGAACAAGATAACGAGCGAGGCAAATCCTGTCCTTACACAAATGACTCAGCTGTGATAACTCCCCTCTAGGGAAGAACTGGGACAATTCACACACATGGCCTGAAGATAGTCATCTCTGCTGATGGGCTGTAATGGATCCACCTGTGTGGTTGTAACAGGCAGCTGTAACATCTTAGAAGACATCTTCAAACTCCTGAAATGTGCCATGATCCAGTATTACATCATCCAGTGTAGAACTGCCCACCTGAAGGAAGGTACTGGGGGCATTCTCACCAAGCTTAAGCCACACGTGGACTTCACCAACACTTGGACTTCACCAACACCACTTCACATGGGGCGTTCTTCATGCACCCACAGGACTTTTCTTACCAGACGGGGCTTCCACCACAACCTCAATGGATCTGGACTGTGACCACCATGTTGACAGGACTGCGACCACCACTTTGACCAACGGACACTGAAGTTGCAATAACCAAGTTTCAAATCNACCAAGTTTCAAATCTAATGGGTTTCATGGGTCTCATGTGGTCGGGTTGGGGGGCACAGCCCTGTTCCAACTGCCTGTACCAGCACTGCAGCCTCACTCCAGTGCCACACAGGTGTCTGCCCGTATCTAATCCAGCCAGCACTGACTCTCCAACAGTTCCTGCCAGGACTTCCAGGTATGGGGGAGGCAAACCATGTGGAAAAGTGGCCATCTTGTCTCTGTCCTGTGGCCACGTGTGTTTTCTCCTGATGGAAAAGGCCAGCTACCATCTCGATTGGTTCTGGTGGGTGGGGCTTCTCCTCATCCGTTGGTTTAACCCAGTTTTATTAGTATTAGCATTTATTAGTATCAGCATTCTTCTTGGTAAAGAGTTTTTTTTTTTCACTTACATTTGGGCATATTTGGTCTTCCTCTCTGTATTGGAGAAACCAGGGTCATTAAATCTGACGGAGGAGACTTCTGTCCAAGGTCTCTGCCCCTTCGAATTGTCTCAAACCGAGACAATGAACATTCAGGGTTGCCCCATTCCCAGTGCAGAATCCGGCACTTTCCCTTGTTGAACTTGAAATGTAAAGTGATGATAATTAACAGAGGTAACTCTCTGCTTCCCATTCAAGTCTTACCTGCAGGAAAATTGAACTGAGAAAGAGATTTTAGTAAACAACAGGTCTGTCCTCCTGCCCTCCCACAGAGTCAGGACTGCTGAGCGATGCTGGTCAGAGCTGTTCTCCGCCTCTTTAAGCAGTCACTACTGATTCAGTATCCCTCTTCCTAGAAAGCTTTTCCTAGTGTACAGTGTGCATCCTTCTTGCTGCCATTTCAATCTCTCACTCCAACACTGACGTGGAGATGAGGTTAATCCCCATGCTGCCCTAAAACAAACCCATAGCAATCTGTCCTCTGCTTTATCTCCTAAGGCCAGTGCCCTGGTGCCATTTATTTTAAAGAAAACTTCTATTTGGCAGCGTGTTTTTCACATGCACTAATTCAGCGTATTTCCCATGTGATGCTAATAAAAATAGAAGGCAAGAAATCATGTCAGATGCAGAAAAGCAAGAAGGAAATGACAAGACAGCGACAGGAATGAGACGAAGGAATGCACGAAAGAGGAAGAGACCTCAGACAAACCAACACCGGGATGATACAATACCTCACCCGTGAAAGTGTCACCATGCACTGAGACTCTGACAGATCAGTGCCTCGCTGCAGTGAGAGAGGAATGTCAGATAAGCATGAGCTGTGGATGGCATCTTCTTGTCTCCCAAATAAGGTGTCTCTTCTGCACCAAGGTGCCTGGTCTGTTTAAATCAATCCAACTTGCAACACAATCTTCTTGGAAGACTTACAGTTCCTCTGTTGAGTTTCGAGGTTTAACAGTGGCAGGTAAATATAGTTTCAGTTTTACAGATAAGGAGGTGGGACATGAAGAGACAATGTGAGGGAACTTGTTCTTTCACATAAAACAGATCAATGGTGGGACTGTGAACATCACTTGTGTTTCTAGGGTTGCGCTTCATTCACTGAGATTTGTAATGCAAACCCCATACGAGCCCACATGGAAACTCCTTCTCCATAGCCTCAGTAACTATTTTCTCTGTCTCCAGGGAGAAATATTGCATGATTTAGGTGGCATATTGTTTATAATGGAAATAATCTTAGTGTGCAGAACACAGAGGTGTAATAATAATATGGTGCCACTGTAACCCCTATGGAGACCCCGATGGTGAAAAGGGTATGTGACACAGCAACTTTTTCTTTTCTTGTATGATGGTTCTAATTTTCTTCAGCCTGAGAAATAATGGGCACGGATCTGCTCAAAACCAGAGTTTTCCCTGCTAACATATTCTTCTCGCTGACAAGGTTTATGGAGTAGAAAGCTTTTTAAAGATATAAACAGAATTTAGTAAATTGCAGCCCCATCACAATAAAAAACATGATTTATGATTTTTTTAGAAGACAATTTTTCTTGACTTTGTCAGTTCTAGCTCACACTATGTAATTTTGTTCTATTATTTTGCATTAAGCCCAGTATTTTGTGTTTGACCAAAACATGTCATCAGTCTCTGCCTTACAAATGCAAGAGCATTCAGAATTATGTCTCAAAAGAAAAAAACCACATATATGGAGAGCATAATATCATGCTGGAATTGCAGCACTTCATCAGTTTTCCAAAAACTACCTAATTCACTGACTTTTAAATCACTCACATGCCATAAATGCTAAGAATAAATGGGGGCAGGTGGGATGCCTTGCACCATGAACAGTCTAGTAACTGCTCCTTTGGCAATGTGGTCCCCTTAGAGGATGCTTCACTGCTGACAAGGGCATTCCCTGAGTCTCAAGAAATAAAGGCAGTGAAGAAGGATTCTTCCTCACCCTGTGCAGTGTCTGCTTGCCATTACACTGCACTAAATCCAGGGTAAATCAGGCAAGATCAGTAGAACTGCTCTGGATTTACACCCAAACCATTCCCAGCAGAGCAGAGCCCTTTGCTTGGTTAACACCTTCTGTAACATCTGTCCTGTGCTGCATTTAGGTAGCACCTGCACCCCATACAACAAACTGCTGCACAGACCCAAGGACCACAGCTGGGAAAGGAGACAAAAGCACAAAGCTCTGCCCACCTTCAAGTGCTGGAAACTGCCCAACTGGTTGGACTGTCAGGTGAGAGTTGTTGCTGGCAAAAACATCTGGGTTTTTTCCCCCCCTGTTTGTGAACTGGATCAATCCCTGATCTTGTTTAAATCAAACAAAATGCTTTTACTGTATAATAAAAATTCCATGTTTTAATACATCGCCATGCACAAATGAAGTCAAACAATGCAGAGTACAAAATTGTCAAATATACAAAATGATAAAGCAGATACCCAAAGCTTCCAGAGATTCTGCCGAAAGATACCGAAAACTTTGATACTGATTTTAGTTTTATTGTTTAAAAGAATTCCTCCCTCCCACCTGGGTTTTATTTTTTGTTGATTTTTGAAAATAGAAAGAATTAAAGATTAAATAGAAAAACTGTAAGGTGGAATTAACAGTGATGGCCACTTCATATACTAAAAATTAGATTGCATGATAATTTCTGTTTTGGGAAAAAAGCACTGCTGTGCATGTGAACACCTTGGATGCCTGGGGAAATGCAGAGTACATCAAACTTAAAGGCACACTTTTGTTACATGCCACCTCATTTGGCTCCATCATTATAAAGTTCAGTCATAGGTGTACTGGGAATAACAGTGTGTCTTCTTAATCATTAGAGTGCTGGCATCCTCCTAGATTATCAACTAAGTTAACATTAAAAGGAGATCATTGGCTTAGAATATCTCCTTAGTGAATGTAAACCAGAATTGACTCCAAAGGCAGCAGAACCAGACACAACTTGCTGGTTACAGGAGAGTGTTTTGACCAGACAGCATGACCATGGGCTTGCAGTCAGCCTTCTACATCCAGCTGTCCTGGAGCAGGTGACCAGGTCTTCCAGGACCTTGATCCCAGCATCTCTTGCTCCCTGCAGCTCATGTCCATCATCAGTGTCTGATGCTGATGCACCAGCACAGCCTGGCATCTGATTCTGTCTTTTGAGGGCAACCTTTGGAGACAACTCAGGTGTGGCCACAATTCCAGCTGTTAGTTACCTACTTTCCTCAGGGTCATGTTCAAACAACCTTAAATGCAACTCTCTGAAAGAGACTACCCCAAATTTAGAGCCTCATTTGCTGGTTTATGATGCACAGAGCCAGGTAGGCACTCCTTCCACCTTATCCCCACTTGTGAAAAACAAATAATAATTGTGGGGTAGGTCCAGACAGCTGCAAAGCTGAAAGCAAAGCCCAGCACATCCCAAAGCATGGCCCTGACACTTTCAGATTCTGCAATAACTCTTGAGAAATCTAAAAATACGCCTCCTTAGCCTTGACGAGCAGCTCAGCAGCCCAGTGCAAAGCAAAGGAGTCTCCTCAGAGCACGCAGCTTCTTTGCGGAAATGCTGCTCATTCCCATTGCCAGAGCATTGTCCAGTTCTGCCAGCTAATGTCTCCTGCAATGGCTGCAAGACAGCAGCATGGAACAGGACACCAGGCTGCGCTCCCAGGTGCATGGCCCCATCCCTCCCCTCATCAGCAGTGTTGGTGTCAGGGCAGAAGGCTGAGATTGGGTCTCACGCTGAGCTGCTTTGCATAGGTTGGAGGCTCCTGTCCCTCAGTGTTTTCTCTACTGTCACTTAAACTCTTTCTATCTTTCTCAAAAGAAGCACAGAGAAGGAGCCTCTTGAATACAAGGGATGCAGAGGAAGTGCTAAGAGGAGTCCCTACATTTCTTTACCAAAGTATGGTTCAGTAAGGAACACCTCTGTCTAGATGTAAAACCTTGCTCTCAATATTGAAACAAAGTCAACCAACCAGTCGAGTCCCCCAAGCATCTGATGGGACAAATTGTTGGGTTTTTCCTCCCCTGCACAGCTTCTTATTGCTTACAAGCTGTTTTGCTGCAATACCAATCTCCCTGATTAAAAAAAACCCACAAACCAACCCTGTGTTTTGCTATTTAATTTAGCAACTTATGATATTAAATAGATAAATTCAAGGCAAGTTACTTAACAGAAAGAATGTGATTAGAGATGTAACAGAAGCTACAGAGGATTTTTTCTTCTGAAAAACTATTTAGATATATTTGGAATTAGTATCAGAAAGGAGATTTTCATCTCATTCTCAGACTAAGCCTGGTTGTGTTATAATAATGCTGGCAATTGCACTCATGTTCAAGTTTAGTTTCTTCCCTGCCCAGCTGGATCCCAGACATGCCAGTTACGGAACACACCCCTCCAGAGCTGCAGTGTCTCAGCAGCGTGAGGACACTCATAAGCCATCACACACCGGAGCCAGTGACTCTTCAGAATTTATTTGACAGGCAGCAAGCATGTACCAATGTTCTTTAAACAATAAATCTAGCCAAAATTCATTTTCTTAGGATTTCACACCGGATTAGAGCAAGAATCCCCAAAGATCTTTATCTTCTTAGCTATGGCCATAGCTAGCTCATTCTTGTTTTAGCTACTTGATGTTGATTCAATACCAATCTGCTGTAAGTATTGCTTTTATAGTTTCTCTTGTTTGTGTGAACTGTTTACTCTTCAGACTACACATCCCTGTTCGTGCTGTTCCCCACTGCTTGGTGAAGAACTTGGAAGATGCTCCAGAGGTTCACACTTGCACCTATTGACAACGGTTTTGCGAAACCTGAATCAGACACTGAGTAATCCAGTACTTATTTCTAAAGTACAACATTCAAACAAGCTGATGGTAACAGGGCCCAATCTTGCAAAAACCCACTGCTGGGATCAGCTGTCATTACTCTGGGTAATCCCACTGATGTCATTTCACTTCCAGGGCTATATTAAGCAGCTCCAATGGGGCTCGTCATGAGAGCAGAACAGTTTGCTGTGTTGTTTGTGTACCATGCTCAGCTGCACAGAGATACAATCGCCCTCTCAATCAGCACTGCAGCTTCTCTGCCAGTTGTTGAAGGCAGGAAAATCTGTTTCTTGCCAGCAAGATCCTACCTCCTTAAGAGGCAAACCCACAGATGTTATTGCTTGCTCAGACTACACATCCACATGGCCCCATCATTTGCATGCAGCATTCTGTCCCAGGCTGCTATTAATGAAAAGCAACAGACTTTCTCAGTGTGTCCAAGCGTTCTGTTGTCCTTTCTTGTCCAGTTCTCTTCCTTTAATTATGTGCAGCAGAACCTTAAAACTGTGAGCAGACCCACTGATGCTCATAACAAATGTTAGCAAGCACAGCTTTTCAAAAAAGCTTTTAAAATTAAGACCATTTTGTGAAACAAAAACAAAAACCCACAAAAAACCCGATATAGGTTGCCCTGCCTTCTTGTAATATTGGAAACTTCAAGGTATTTTTAATTCAGAAATTACATCTGATGATCTAGTCTAATTCTTGCATAACACATGCCTAATGACTTCTCCAGTAATTGCCACACTGAGCTTAGATTTCAGTTTGAGGTAGAGCTTATTGACTTAGAAAAATACTCTGCATACATTTAAAGACTTTCCGTGATGGAGAACATGCCAGGTAACTAAGTAAGTTGTCTCCACGGATAATTATCCTCCCTGTTGAGTATTTGCACTTAATTTCTAGCCTGAAATCAGTTTCCAACCAGTAGAGCACATCATTCCCTTTTCTTCTAAACAGAAGAGGTACCTGCTCTCAGACAGCACTTCCCTGCCCAGGTAGAAGATTGTGATTGCAGAGATCAAGTCACCTCTTCAAATTGCCTCTGATAAATTAATAGCTTGAGTTTCATTAGTCTGACACTATAATAAGACCTGTTTTCCTGCCCTTGAATGACACTGGGAGCTATTGAAAATAATCTTTCCAAGTAGTCAATACCCTTTTTGAAAGACTGGCAGTAACCAAATGAACTGGAATAGCATCTCTATTGCCAGGTCCTACATCCCAGCTGGCAAGAGCATCTCTGGGGCTGATGTTGAATGGATTACTTACTGTACCTTTGCAGCCATTGTATTATTCCAGATATTCTCCCCATGGTTCTAAGTGGGACTTGCTGCCATGTCTCAAATATTTCTGAGTTTTTTCTCCTCTGGGTTATTCTCCACCACTAACTTGCTCATATTATTATTTTCTGCATCTCTGTTTTTGTCATCTCTGGCTATGGCCAACAGTAATTTTCTCTTTCCCTGGGAGGTATATTGAAAATAAAGCATACCTTGGAAGGACCTCCCCAGAAATAGTCTAGCTGAGGATAATTTCGTATTTACCACTATTTTTTGTGATCTAGCCTGTAATCAGTTTTAATCCACTTAATATGGGTGATATTGATTTCGCATTGTGCTATTTAGTTCTTTATCAGAATCAAATGCTCTATAGGAGGCTAAGTATACTATGCCAGCAGAGCTTCTTTCCTCAACAAGACTTTGATACCACAAAAAAAGACAGCAAATTATTTGGCATGATACAATTCTATAAAAATAATTTGGAGAGTTTTATCAAGTTTTAATTGCTTTAATGATTACGCTATATCAACTTTTCCATGATTTTGCCTAAGACTGATAGGAAGCTAACAAACCTATAGTTTTCTGGATCAAACCTCTCATTCTTTTGAATTATTGTGATTTTGGTGTCATTTGAAGCTTCTGTTATGCTTTCTGGTTCTGAAGAGTCCTAGTCAAGCTTTCCCTCACTTTTGGACTCAGCTAATGATTCTATAAATTTAAAATTATGTTTGGATAGTTGCTGCTTAATATTACCCGTAATTACTGATAGAGTAGGAGGAATTACATTTTAATGGGCAATTTGACTCCCTCCTTCTACTGCTTTCAAATACAAAACAAGACTATTTGTTGGGTTTTCAATGTACTGTGAACAATCACTGTGCTGGGCCTGCCTAACATCAGACTTAGCTTTGCTATGACAGTAGTTATTACGATAGATATAAAGCCTTTGGTCTAACCAGCCCTAACCTATTTGCCACTGACTTCCCATACTTTTTTTGGCTTCCTTCATTAAACATCCATTTTTCTTCCTTGCTGATTTATCCTCATGAGCCTGCCTAATCACCCATACATTATGTTGGTGGCTTTTTCTGCACTCCAGATTACTCTCCTGAATTTTACTACAGGAGGTTCCCCTCACCCATCAATTTTAATTATACCAAAGGACCTTCTCTTTTTAAATTAAAATGTTATTGACCACAGCCTATATATACCAGGGTCAATTGCAGCACAGTCCTGCAGCGGGGCTGTTCAAGGAGACTCTGATGGCAGAGATGGCAACTATTAAAGGGGACCAATGTGAAAGATTCAGGGTTTTACTTTGCTTTACTTTGAATAACACAGATTTTGTGGCTTTGTGGGTGCTGGAGGGAGGTTCATTTTGGCAATGACAAAAAAACCCACCCCAGTCCTAGATGGCACTGATACACACATCTGTGGAGACACTGATGGAGTAGCACCAATGTAAGTCCACTGGGGCCTGGCCTGGGGTCTTCTGAAAGTTTAGGGCAAAGCCAAACCAGAGTTAGATAATTTTTAATGGTTTCATTTCCTCAATAACATTACATCTGTTGTCAAGTGACAACACTTACCCTTCAAGAACAGACAGGGAGGATGAACTCACTGGTGGAGCATTGCCACGCACCTGGGCAAGCAAAACCAAAGAGCTTGCGGAGCTTTTTCAAACTCCCCTCCTTGAAGGCTGCATTTCCATTAACAGAGTAAATGGTGGGTGTCCAGGCACAGAAAGCCACAGAGATGAAAAAAAACCAAGGAACAAAACAGTGCAAAGGATGCATTCAGCTTCAGTGTGCTTTCTGGAGTGAGCAATTCCTTCAGGTTTCTGGTGAACGACTCCTCATGGTTTGAAGTATTTGGAAAGGCTGTGCTTCTGTCAGGGATTCTTAGTGGGGTCTGTCTGATGCTGCAACCTTTCTGGACACAAAAAAAACCCAGGCAAGTGTAGTGCCAGGGAGAGGAGGAGGCTGCAGGTCTGCACAGGGGAACAGTGTCCTGATGGCAGCACTGCCTTGTCTCAGAGATAATAACTAGTGATCAATGTAAGAGCAGCACTGGCCTTTGCGAATTTATCTATCTCCACAGGGCTGATAATGGCTGCTTGATGAAAATAGCATTAGTCTCCCACTCTTTCACACCGAACTAATGGCTCTGAACATATTTAAATTGACTTCCTTTGCCGGAATAACTTATTTGCTCCCTTTCATGTTGACTTGGTCTTTGGCACTCTTGACATAAATGATTTATTGACTAGAGATAAAGCATTCTTTCCCCTGAACTGTTCCTATGACCCAGGCAAAAGCGGATATGTCTGCTATTAATAAGGTGTTCAGCATAAAAAATGCAATAGACTTGATTGTCTGCACTCAGTAGCCTTTCCGAGAACAGAGTACCTGCCCCCATTCATATCAACAAAAATCTCTCCCACGTGTTTATTTATATTAAAAAGTTTTCAGAAGAATATGCTGGGATCCAGATAGTTGTTCAGGAGATGTAGAACAATTCCATAAATATCCCTGAGGAAGCATGGCCTACTTTGGGAGAATAACAGTGATTAAAAAAATCCAAACACAATGAATAGTTAAACACAAGCCAAAAAGTACAGTTATTTCCTTATGGCTCTGGCAGACAGTTACACACGTGAGAAGTGTCACGGGGCTCGGGGGAACTATGTTTGCAGTTATCCACATGCATAGGCTGGCTGCAGGATGGAGACCTACACCAGCTTCAAAGAAGATTTGTCCGATAGGCACCTACAGCAGACTTCTCACCGAGTCTGGCTACTCAAGGATCTGGACTTGATTTTCACATTTCTCAGGGCCTATAACACTGCTTTTCTAGGTCACCATAGCTAAAATCCTGGGAAGCTTTTAAAACAAACTGTTTTAACAGGAGAAGTGCACACATCTAAATTCATGCCCATATACTGGAAGATGTTCAAAACTAACATTGATACAAAAAAAGCTTCTAGTGGCTCTCTGCCTAACGCAACTTCTTCTCATACACCCTTTTAAGATAACACTCTCTGATAAACTCTTCTTTTATCATTCAAATTATTCTCGATTTTTCCACTGGGTAGTAAAATAAGAGAATTCCTACTGTAGAAGTAAAGCATTCTCCTTTTAATGTAACATATCAATCAAACTATTTTATTTTTTAATTGCTGTACCAACATGAAATTGATGTCAGTTGCCAGAGTGCATTTTTAAAACCTGTAGCAGAAAGAGCTGTAAAATTTGCTGAAGCTTACAGTGGACCTGTGCCATGTGCATGACTGGCTCTATTGGTATCAGATTCCAACCTGCAACCCTATGAAAAGCTCTAAAAAGTGCAAATGTTGCCGTTGGCAAAGATTCTCATGTCTTAAGGAGAATTTTTACACCAATTAATTTAAAATTAGGGATCAGGATTTTCAGAAAGAGAATGTAGAAGTTTACTGCTTTGTAATTCTTGGGAGCTCCATTTGAGAACCCGTGGAAAGACCCAAACCATTAGAAATTACTAATGACTTCTGAAAATCCTGGTCATCAGTAAAAATAATTTTCTTTTGGACTGAATACTGTAGAAGTATCCAACATGCTAAATCTGAGACGGGTGGAGAGCTGAAACCTAAGCCCATAACCATCTGAAAAAAATTACACCCTGAAGATAATTATCTCTTTGCTGTATGGGCACCCTCAGTGGCTGACCTTCCATTCTCTAGCAATGAACTGTACAACAGCTTTTAAGAATTATAACACAGGAGCTTCCTCTAGAAAGTTGCCTTTGATTTACTCTAGCTGCCCACTCTCTCCATTAGTGCATCTTCACACCAGTATTGTGTCACACACAGTTTGGAATAAATGCTAACAGCAACTCTATAGTACCTGCCTATCAGGCTGGAGAGAGTGACAGTCTTTAAACACACAAAAAAAGCTACCTTTGATTTCAAAGAAAGAAGGAACAAATAGGTAAGCCCCCTCAGTATGTTGATGACATCAGTTCATTATAAAGAGTGTGTCAAGAAGGTCCTGATGTGAGGGACAGACATTAATTCCACTGAGTCCCTATTGAAGAAACAGTACCACAGCCAGCTGTGATACAACCAGTGATGAGGCCAGCCATTCAGAGACTGAACAAAAAACAATGTTCAGATTGAATGCAACAGTCTTGAGCCTGCTACAGTATATTGAAAGGCTTATTGGAAACATTTGCTTATTCCCAGTTCCTACCAAAATACTGTTTTGGATAGAAAGTGGAAAAAGTTAATGAACTCCCTCTCCAAAGGGAGTGTCTTGCTCCTCAGAAGTATAATCTTACACTTTACCTTTTTCAGAGAGTTTGGTTTGGATTATGATTCCCCAGCCCTGCCCAAAACATAAATGGTGGCCAGCATAAAGAACCTGAATTCTTCCAGTTTATTCTGGTTTTATTGTAGACCAAACCCAGGGTCACACACATTTCTGAGAAAGGCTCTCTCCCTTGCCTCTCCCTCTCTGAGTAAGAAAACACATTGGCACACTAGAAATGAGAACCTTTGATATTTGGTGGATGAGAGGGAGAGCAGACACAGTGTCCAACAGCTCATTCAACCTACCCTGTTCTTGGCTACCTCTGTGACAGCTGTTCTCTAAGTCTTGATAAAAGAAGTCATATCTCTGCCACGTGCAAATCTATCTACACAATCTAATGTGAATTGGTGAAGGGATGACAGTAGTGGGCTTCAGTTTGGATGCAGTCTCAGCACAAATACTGAAACATATCCTCAGTATTTTAAAAAAAGACCATTATATATATATATGGACTGTGCTAGTTCTGTGAGGAAAGCACATATGAAGTGCTGACATTGTTTAACAGAATACCATTAGACTGCAAAACTAACACATACAAGACGTTTACATTCCTATCAGGGTGTAATATTGTGAACATATCCACTGAGATTGGAGAATTGCTGTAAGTTTTTCCTAAAACATCATGCCATCTGCATACATAATGAAAGAATCCAGTAGTTGCCATGCTAAAACAGGACTTCTAGTGAAGGGCATAGACAGTCCCCTAAAGGGAACTCAAAAGTTATGCACAGTGATGAAAACTGGAAGAAATTTTCCAGCTAAAGGTCTGTAAATGACCATTTTCAACAAATTAGCACTGGATATTTTGCACCACGTTTTTACTCCACAGCAAACCAGGTCTTCCCAGAATGCATCATCTGAGTCTGCTGATTTTACTTCAAGTTTGTCTTCAATCCTCCATGGTCATTTTCTGGCAGCGCCATTTATTGTGGTTTTTTCATGAAGGAAAGTTCACTTTCATATCAAGTGGCAGGACAGCAGCTTTAGAGGCTGGAAATGTTTATGGAGAGCTCTCTGCTGGCGCTGTAAGAAACAAAACAGGAATTCAAAACCAGATAGTGAGTATAGAACATTATCACGTATTTCACCTAAAATTAAAAAAGTCAGGTTTGAGCTCAGTAAATGTACTCAGAGGATATATATTGTGACCCTAGTACTTTTTTTAATCAACTTTATTCACCAACCAAAACACTCAGTGCTTAATCAATTTCTTAGATAAATATAAAGTGCAGACCAGCAATCATTTGCATGATTTAACAAATCCTACTTGAATTTTATTGCCTCATGTGAAAGCACTGCTTACTCTTCCTCTAGTCTGAGTCCCAGAGAGCAGGCTCTTCTGTTTGTTTGAATTTGCATTAACTACTGAAGGCTTGATAGCCAAATGCTGGAAAGGCTCTGCCAAATGCCCAAGTAGGATTTAATATTCCCTGACCATTTCTGCTGGCCAGGATGGTGAGAATCAGCTATTGGTGGGCACAAGATGTGAAAACAGCTCACCCACATCTTTCCTCCTTTCAGAACCCATAAGATAATGAGGGGGGTTGCAGAGAGTTTCTTTTTTCCCTGCTAAAAGCAGTTCAGTACATTCAATGTTGGTGGCTGCTATTCTGTGCCTGAAAGCCCTTGCAAAGATGTAACACGATCACACCATAAAGGGGTTACTTGTAATTTCTCCTCCCTTTCACCCAAACTTTTCTTTCAGAAGCAAGCAAAAGCACAAGAGGCAATGGACACGAGATGCAACAAGAGAGATTCCAGTCAGATGCAAGAAAAAAACCCTTCCTAGTAAGGTGGGTTAAATTTTGGAACAAGTTACCTGACCATGCTGTGGGACCTCCACCTATGGAGACATTTGCAACTCAACCAGATGAGGCCCCACACAACCTAACATGGCCCTGCCCTGAGCACAGTTGACTGAAATCATCTCCTGAAGTCTCTCCCAACCTAAATATTTTTATGATTGTATATTTTTTCTGATGGGCATTTGTACTCCCTGTTCTGCCTCTCTGAACAGGAGGTGAGTGCCCATGCAGGACTGCTCATGCTGAAGCACATTCAGTTGTTTATTCACTCTGCAGCACGTAAATGCATGTAAACCCATCACAGGCTCAGGCCTCTGGGGCCAAGGAGCCATGCAGAGACAAGTTCATCGTGTTATTTCATAGAATCATGGAATCATTTATTTTGGAAAAGACCTTCAGGATTATCGAGTCCAATCCTTAACCCAGCACTGCCAAGTCCACCATTAAAATGTTCTGGGATGCCCATTGGTTTTTAGCAGAGCCCTCACCCATCACCGGTTTCATGGACCTCATCTCTGACCAGGGCAGTGCTGGGATGGGACTCATCAAGGGTGGGTTTTACACCCTTTCCAGCTGATATCCTGCTTCTTTCATGAATGTATGTGTCTGTATGTATGGGAAGAGCTGGTTCTTGGGACAGATTCCAAATTGCGAAGCTAATGGGATACTGATGCTGCCAAGGCAGCACTCACGTCAGCTGAAACTCAGGCTGGCAGTGGATTTCTGCTTCTCATTCCTTCAGAATCATGCCTGGTGGGCTCTCCTCTGTGTGGTGTGTGCTGACTGCCTCTGCCAAGCTGTCACTTTGCCCATATTTGCCTCTCCCAACCACAAACTCTTGTAGCAATGGACATGAAGGTCTGATCAAGGAGGCAAAGGATGGGATGATAAATCAGTAGGTGTTGTACATAAGTCTAAAAAAACCCACCACACCCTTCCATAAACACTTGACCCCTCAGTGTAAAATATGCCCTATGAAATAGAGGAGCAATAACAACCAGTCTGCTCAGTTATTTTCCCTCTTTATGTGGGCATATTTACCTGACTACAGTGCTATTCTTCATTTCTGTTTTTACAGCTGCCTTGCTTTTATTCTCCAGGCTCTCTAGGGCAATGTGCCCTCCACCAACTACTGTCACCTTCTACATGAGACCATGGGACCAAGCAACTGTTTTATTCCATGGAATGAAGGGAAGGTTTTGAGCCTTCAGCTGCTCTAGACAGATAATGGTCTGTGTCCTTCAGGACAGAAAAGAAACCAATGGTGACATTAAGCAGGTTTGAAAGTAAAGGGGAAATCTGTGGGGAGGTTTTAAACTTGGAGAGAAGCAAACTTGTACCTCATCTCAAATTTGTGTGATTCCAGGATGTCCCCTATCTGTGTAGCAGAGACAGGCCCATCTCACAAAGGAGAAACAGGACTTTTTTTGAGCTCATCTGCTGCAAAGAAGGGAAAATTTGAAAAGCTCTCCCAAGCAATGGAAAACACCTTGCCTAACCACAGGTTGCAAGACTAAAATAAAATGAGTAAACTGGCTATTTATATCAGGTCAGGCCTCAGGATTGCACTCACGCTGAAATTCTCCAATCATCCATATTGTCTCAGCCATCAGCTTGTACTTGTACTTAAGTTTAAAATGAGTCAGCTGGCCCTTCAGACAGAAGGAATGAGGAGAAATGCGACTGATCCCAACCTGAGCTCTGTCCACACTGCAGAGGGAGCACAACCACTTTGAGCCATGAAGGACACCTAGCAGAGGTGTCTGGATACAACTGGCAACACTGAGCAAGGGAATAGTAGTAATTCTGTCAAGCTGTTTATTTAGAGCAAGCAAACTGAGGATTTAGGGATCATCTATCCTGTTTCTGCTCCTCTCACTTCATCTTTTGAGGACAGCATTTTAGAAGGACTTCCTCATCACCTATATAATTTTGGGTGCCCAGTTGGAGACTCCTCTAAGGACTCTGGTCTTCTAACAGTACATATCCAGTGCTTTCTGAAAGTAAGATCTTTATAAAAGGTATCACGGATGAGCAGTTGTCTTTGAAAACCTTGCCTGAGCTCTTGGAACGAAGACGGCCCTTTGCAGGGGGTTCCTATGCTTACCAACACAATGGAGTACGGATCTAATCTCACATGACATTTTCAAGAAGCCGCTGTTGAAAGACAACAATAATTTCAAAGAGAGATGTATTTTAGTTTCTGAGTACCTGTACTGTATGAATTTTGTCTAACTGAGAAAGGGACATATTTTACATTCACTTTAAAATATGTTAATTCAAGTCATCCTACAGGTATTACCTATTTATCACATTTTCATAATTGAGGGATTCTGATAAAGAAAACAAGCATCTATTATCTTTGCTAGGTTTATTCTCCTGGAACTAATTTTATACTATATTTCTAAAGTCAGCACATTTCAAATGTGGGATTATAATGAAAAATGCCGACTTCCAAACATCCATCTACCAACTATTCCTTGGAGTCTGCGAAAAACTGCATTCACAGCTGCATTTAGTAGTATTTTTCCTATGTTAGAAAGGCCCCAGGTAGCTTATTTCATGTGTCTAATGTCACTTAAGACATTATAATATGCTGTACATTATTGCAGACTTATTCCATGTTGCTATTTCCTAATTAGAGTTTATAGAATCATTGAGGGGTTGGAGTTGGAAGGGACCTTAAAGATCATCTAGTTCCAAACCCCCTTCTGTGGTCAATCAGAATTTTCCAGTGTACCAGGTTACTCAGAGTGCCATCCAGCCTGGCCTTGAACACTTCCAGGATGGGGCAGCCACAACTTCTCTGGGCAACCTGTTCCAGTGTCTCACCACCCCTATAGTATAAAACTTCTTCCTAACCTGATCTGAACCTGTCCTTTACAGCTTAAAGCCATTCCCCCTTGTTCTGTCACTACATGCCCCTGTGAAAAGTCCCTCTCCAGTGCCACTGAAGGCCCCCTTTGAGGTACTGGAAGGTGTTATAAGGTCTCCCTGGAGCCTCTTCTTTTCCAGGCTGGACAGCCCCAAGTCAGCTTGTCTTCACAGGAGAGGTGTTTCAGCCCTGTGATCAACTTAATGGCCCTCCTCTGGATTCATTCCAACAGGTCCAGGCCTTTCTTGTACTGGGGACTCCAGAGCTGGACACAATATTCCAGGTCACGTCTGTGTCCAGCTGTGGGGCCCCTAACAGATACCNAGAGCTGGACACAATATTCCAGATCATGTGGGGCCCCCAACAGATACTGCTACCTTTGAAGAATTTTGTACACTGATAAAAGAAAATGCCTGGCAGCCCATTTGTAGATTTACCTTTTTCTTTATTGTGCACTGAATTATTATCATGGAAGTGTGAGAGCATGAGTTGTCTCTCTGAGGCTTACAGAAGTTACTGTAAACGCAAAATACCTGCTTGGGGCACTGATCCCAGTCAGTCACCATGGCAGCTGGGAAGTGCTGCCACGAGGCAGCCTTAGCAAGGCCATGAACCATTCACCCCAGGTCAGATGAGACTGAAATCGTACCAGCGTTTGGTTTCACTCTATCACTAAACCTTCCCATAACTGTTCGGAGAGTAGCACCAGTTCTTTTAACCTGAAGGTAAATGCAGCTATTGCTGCACATCCTTATTACCTAACAAGGTTGCTGATAACCAGAGTCAACAATGTCAGCAATCCAAGGTTACCTCAAACTATTGCAGGCGTGCAGCTGCAGCCAGCACAGAGAAGCCTGTTCCATCCACCTCCAGCTGCCTCCTCCCATTGGAGCAGCTCCATCCTGTACAGGCACCAAGTGAGGGCTCAGTGCTGCACAGTCCCAGTCAGTCACCATGCTGCACGTGTCACAGCCCAGCAGCCCGTGTTAAGCAGTGACACATTAATCAATGGGCTGAATGCAACACCCAGCAGCCCAGAGAGAATACAGAGCTGTGGATGGTTTTTGATAAGACTGTCAATTTTGTTTTGATTCCCAGCCAGTCATGTCTTGGTCTGACTTGCCCGATTTTCCCCTCATTACTAAGAACAGGTAGCTGATACAGTCTTGAAGGTTATTTAATGTTGTTTGTCAAATGCAGTTGTCAATACAGTGGAAAAATACCAAGGGGGAAAGGAAGGAAGTCTCTTCTTACTTTGATTTTTTAATTTGATTGCCAAACAGGAAACCAAGATTTTGGTTTTGGAGTAGCTTGACAGAAAAGGTGGATCTATGAGCACAACACCTAGAGCATCAAATACAGTAACCCTAATCCCAAGCATTCAATACTCATTAATGAGGCTGTGTAAAATAATTATAAAAGCTGAAAATACATAGAATTAAAAATAAATGTTGTTATCCCTTTGCCCCTACTTTTTTTAGGATCCAGTTAGGATATTTGTCATGAACTATGAAACTCAACCATGAAATAAGAGATCTTCTGTTGAAATGATCAGGGACATGGATGTACCTTCACAAGACTCCAAGAGCAGAGTCTTTAAAACAAACAGCAGCTGACACATGAATTGCTATTTCTGCAAGGATAAATTCAGGATTTCTTTTTTTTTTTTTTCCTGGACAACTTGCTCCCAGAAGCAGGTACTCTCAATCCTCCTGGATACAGTTTTAATAGCTGTTGATACCATCACCACAAATATGCTCCTGAATAAATATTCCCGTATGAGATCTAGGGGAGAGAGAATGACTTTACATGCAATAAACTCCTCGGTGTTATTTACGTATTGCTACACTGCTCACTCTGAGCGGTCCCAGGTCCACGTGAGGGCTCTGAGGTGGCAGCTGGAATTCAGCTTGTGCACAGCCTGCCTGGGCACGGCGCTGGGCCTGGCACCGCCTGGCACTGCGGGAAAGCCACAATAAGTCATTGAGGACGTGGGTATGTGGGATCCTGGCTCGCTCACAGATTCACTGTCTGGATCAACAGCACATCTCAGGGAAGGCTTCAGGGTGGCCTTCAAAAGGCTTCTTAGGCAGGATGCTCAGAGCTTCAAGACAGACGATGAACATTCAACAAGGTCAGGCAAATCCTTTCCTCTGTATTCTGACTCAAGAGATAACTCACTTCCTGCCTGTGATGCTGGGCTCTACAGCCTGCATCAGGCAATTCTGAGATGAAACATTTCTGGGAGAATGGATGTCATGGCAGATGCTCTCAGCAGGTAACCTTCTGAAAAGCCAATTAGTCAGAGGTTATCACAGCTGCTCTGTGGAACACAGTTGGTTCACACAGGATGGGTTGAAAATGTAGTTGTCCAAAATGTGTTTCTCTAAGCTATTCAATGCCCTCAAATTGTCATATTAGCCAAGAGTCTCTTCACAGGTCACACACAACCCAAGCTTCCATACCAGCTTCCCTTAGTAACTTTCCTAAGTTAAACAAAATGAAGACACATATTGATTCCATGTACAGATGATTTATGCAGGAATTTCGATTCCTTGCCCCTTCCTTCAAAAATTAGAATTCTTGGTGGACAACCCTCTAAAGGGCTTGAGCTCACACTCTAGCCTTGTTCCAAAAACTATCACAAAAGCTTTTTACACCTTCTGAACTTCATTTTACAGTGTAATCTGGAAACCTCAGAATAAAAATCTGTCCCAAGAAATTATGTCCTTTTTATGCCTGGGCCTAACCAGCATGTGAAAATTTCCCAAGTTTAGAAGTTTGATTCAAAAATCAAGAAAAATCCTGGGAGACACTCTTTCTTCTTTCAAAGTGGTTAATTCATCTCAATCCAAGGTGCTTCATACATCCCACCACCCACCTGCTGCTGCAAGCATTCAAAGAAAATAGAAAAACGCTTTTGCATTCAACAGATCATAATGACTTCCTTCAACTAACAGGCACTTAAAATATTTTGAAAAAGTGCATGTAACTGCTTCCTTAGTTCTATAGGTTCTTTCAAAGAATTCTCTTGATCTACTGCACACTTACCCATCACTGTGAACAGTGAACTGGCTGTCCAGCAGCATCCTGCTCTAGACACTCAAACTGTAGCAAGCAGAAAGATTTAAAGGAATGTAATGCTAAGGAGTCTGATAGTCTCAGCTGGTGCTGTCTGAAACTGAAAATGCATATGAGATTGCTGACTTTATGCCTCATCATGCATGTCTCTCACTGCCTGCTTGTAATCAGCTCTTGGTCTCACAAGTCCTTGTGGGGTGCTCCGCAGGAAGTGCAAAAGGTTGTCACAGATGAATGGCATTCCACAGGCTGTGGCTCTGTATAGCCATTTGCACTGCATTGTGAGTCTTTGCATATCTATTGCTTTCATCTCCAGAGTCTGGGTTTTAATATGAAGCACCAGGAACTGCACAAACTAAGTGAACTTAAAAAAAGACACAGCCTTTAGTGGTATCTTCAGCATGCACACAAGGTGCTTAACCACACAGTCCCCAGTGGCTCGCAGTGGTTTGGTGGCTGCTCTGATCATCATCCGGAACTTGTATTTGCATTTCTTCTGCAGATTCTGCAGGATACTTTCAAGCCAACCTTGCTCATAAGTGTGCAGCAGCATTTGGGAATTAGTTCTGTGCATTATATCAACTTGTTTTAAGATCCTCAGTCAAATATGCAATAAGTTAAGAAACATAATCAGATGAAACCAAAGACTTCACTAGAAAAATCAAAGTATTAGAGCAAAAGGGTTTGGAAACTCTCTGGAGCTACAACTCCCTTTCTGGTTATGCAGAGCTTATGCAGGATTAATAGGTGGAACAAACTATCCACCTTTAGGGAGATATTCACTGTAAGGTTCCCTGAAACAAAAATTTCCATTCTGTGAATTGATTAACCAAGAGAAAAGGGAAATTATACCTACTAAAACCACCTAAAAGACTGCACATATGCACACACACAGTTACCACAAAACAAAGCAAATACACATCATGAAGCCTACAAACCCAGTTCTCACCCCTTAATTTGTTGAACAAACAACTTTATTTAATAGCTTTTTGCAGGAATGAATCAATAGGTACCCTTTACCTGTACTATTACATCATGTTATCATTGTGTTTTCCCCAGGACCCTTGCACTGTCCTGAGCACCAAACACACAGAAAGCAGAGAAAGGGCATTTTGTCTGTACCACTTGGTACTTGCTTTATTCTTGCTGTGCCCCACTACTTCATTTAATGAACAATGTCCAGCCCCCATCTGGAAAATGGGGTATTCTCATGGACACAGTGTCTAACTATTTCACATACAAAAAAGGGCCTCAATTTCAAAATACATCAGTGAGAAGACATGACCTTGTTTTACAGTTCCCAGTCAGGCATGAAGAGAGTTACAAGGCTGCACTGATGCTGTCTATCCAGCTTCTGTACCCCCAACAAGAGCTTCAGGCTGTCAGAGCCATGTGGGGCTCCTGAGTCAGGTGAAAACCCTATGAAGGAAAGGGGGTTTGAGGACTCTTCTGGAATACGTCTAGATCCGGAGGCTGGAGCTGCAAGTGGGGTACAAGCAGGACCACAAAGATGGCAAAGTCTGGGTTTGTTCATCTGTGCAGACTTCTCAATATGCTTCCAATGATGCCTTCTCCAAATCCAGCCAAAAGTCTGATTTTATCTGGAAATCTTCCCTTACTGATTGTTGTCTGAAGGGGAAATTTCTGCATCATCAATGTTACAATCTAGCATGGCCCTCCACAGCCACTGGGTTGTGCAGGAAAAAAGCAGTCACCATTTTATCCTCTTTAATCTGGTTACGACCAAGACTTCCCAGGCACCCACAGAAAGGTCTACAGAAAAATTAGCATGGTGCATACACCACTACTGTTTTAAAAATAAAATAAAATCAAAGGCCCCTGGTCTAATTCTCCCAGCTGCAGGACCAAGATCAGGGAGAGAGCTGCAGTGAGGGCAGGTCCCATCTGAGGCAGGGATCCTCTTCCACCCTGTGACTGATGCTGTGACAAGGCAGGCAGCAGAGAGGGCTCACCACATCAGGCTTCATGACTCTCTGTGGGCAGCTGGAAAGTGAACTACAGAGATCAAAAGTTACCATATTTGAATCACCCTAGGTGATTCCTAAGACTGTATCTGGATGCATACCCAGCAGAGACCCTAAATACCAGTAGTGCTACCTCAGCAGAAGGGCTTGATAAACGAAGGATGGGCAGATTGTAACAAGTAAGTTCTTTGGTCAGGCATGAAGTCCAAGTATTGAAATTATGTGGGCTGTATTGACCACTCATTCATGAAAACATGACAGGTATGAAACAAAAAATATCTAGCCAATGTTCAGAATGCATGAATTAGTCAGTCATTCAGGGTTATAGTGAGTTCCTGCTTGGCACAGGAACTCTCTGATGGGTTGCAAATTGTGCTTTACTCTGATTTGCCCCTTTCCTATCATTTTAATTTGGAGGCTATCTAAAGCACCTGCATATTTTTCTGTCCCTTTTTGCATCACACACACATGTTCCTGAAAATATGTTTGCACAGAAATGTATACAAATGGTGACAGAGCACAGCATGTGCTGTGGAGATGATGCTGTATGTGGTTGCTGCCAGCTCAAGCAAGATGTTGTGTAATGTTCCCCTCTGTCAAAACTAAGTGGTATCAACCATGTTCTATGGGGCAGCTTACAGAACCTGCTGGAGACCTCCACATTGCCCTGGCTGCCTGTAAAACCAGTTTTCCTTCCAAAGGAAGCCCATGCCTGGAAGATGGTGCACTCTCAATCCTCGACCTCATGTGCAGTCATCAGCAGCCAGACTGGACATCCAGTACCCAGGGCTGGAACATGCTCTCAGGTGCTGTAGCAGGGGCATACCCAGTGTAAGTCAAGGATGGGACCAACGTACTTAGTGGCAGAAAATAATTCAATACCAGGTAGAAGTTGACCTTTAAAGGTCAGACAGAAGGGCATCACGTCACTTTAAAGAGAGGGGCTTTGGGCTAAATGTCATATCAACGAAAAAGACTTTCATTCATCATTCAGATTCTTTTCTTGCAGAACACACCAGTATGGACTGATGGATGCAAGGAAGTGAAATATGAAGCAGACCAGCAACACCAGATTAAGGTGAAGGCCTTATCTGCCATATCATAGACTCCTAGACTTACTTTGCTTTCTAGTTAAATACGTAATTGTTCTGCACAAAGTAGAACAGCATAAAAAAAGGACATAAAACGTAGCTCTTTCCCACCTGGAAGCTCGTCTTTAAGGTTAGAGATGTAAATGAATAAGCTTGTGTGGATTTCTGAGACGATTCACTTGAACTTCTACAGATAACTTGATTAAAGCTAGCTGGGTACTTCCACACATAATTGCAGACTGTAACCCCAGGTAAATCAAAATCACAGACAGAAGTGGCATGGGAGAATCCAACCCTGCCTGTGCTGAGCTATGAGAAGTAACTCCCTACACAGAGCACAAGCTCACTTGGCTCTGAAGTTTGCATGGTGGCTGCACAGACAAACTCATTTCACCCATCCCAGACAGACAACCACCCTACACTGTTATCTAGGCTTCTTCAACAAGCATTACAGAAAGACAGGGCCCTTAAAAGAGTGACCCACCTACTTACTTGTCATATTGGATAAATGATTCTTTGGCAGCTCCTCTCTTCACTGATTACCAAGAAAGATGAATGATGAGCTCAGAGTAGGTATCCAGCAATTAAATGGCAAACAAGAGGTGACAGGAATTGCAACTTCATGCTTAATTTGAGTGTTACAATTTCCAATTAGCATGTGAAATGTAGGTACCACAATGTTCTGGATTAGCATGTTTAATGCCTACATTTCTACTGATATAAAGAATGATATAGATTCCGGTAAGGGATAAGAGCCCTAAATTCCTTCAAGGCCTTGGATATTGGAATTTGACAAGGAAATTACACACCAAATAATCTTCTTAGAAATTCATACACATAACTGAGATAATGAGATGTTTCCTGCAAACAATCCACAAAGTATTAAAGTTTCATAGAGGAATTATTTACTTAGCACTATTGGTATCATTTTGTAGCTGGATAATTTATTGTGTTTATGCTGCTAAATTGTTTCAATTTGCCACTGATTTGCTTTTCATTTCCACTTGCAATATGTGAACAAATGGACAACACAGTCAAGAAATTCACATGGGCAAGTAAAATTTGAGTAAACAAAAAATAATGGTTTATTTATTATTAAACACCTTTGATATTCTAGCTATGGTAGTAAATTAGGTTGGTAAGAATCTGTAACTGGAAAAGTTCTACCATTTTATCTCAGGCCAAACGGTTATCACAATTCATGCTCAGACAAACTTCTGTGCCTCAAAAATAAGGGAAAAATATCTAATGGGATGTGGTATTTCTCTTCCAGTGCCAGAAAAGTAAGGATCCTAATTAAATTTTTGCAGGCAGGTAGGCAGGCAGGCAGGTAGGNAAAGAAAGAAAGAAAGAAAGAAAGAAAGAAAGAAAGAAAGAAAGAAAGAAAGAAAGAAAGAAAGAAAGAAAGAAAGAAAGAAAGAAAGAAAGAAAGAAAGAAAGAAAGAAAGAAAGAAAGAAAGAAAGAAAGAAAGAAAGAAAGAAAGAAAGAAAGAAAGAAAGAAAGAAAGAAAGAAAGAAAGAAAGAAAGAAAGAAAGAAAGAAAGAAAGAAAGAAAGAAAGAAAGAAAGAAAGAAAGAAAGAAAGAAAGAAAGAAAGAAAGAAAGAAAGAAAGAAAGAAAGAAAGAAAGAAAGAAAGAAAGAAAGAAAGAAAGAAAGAAAGAAAGAAAGAGAAAGGGAAAAAGAAGAAAGAAAGAATTCTGCTACTGAAGCATGAAATATTTTGGCTAGAAAGAAGATGGACAAGATTTTTAAAAACCCCCAAGTGATTTGCACACCAAAGTCTCATTAGAAGTCAACAAGACTTTGATTTCTGAGTTACTTGCGAAAATTTTCTCAGATGATTCCTACAAGTCTTTCAATATTTATCTTAAACAAGCGCTGACACATCATTCAAAAGCAGATCTGGAGTAGCAACAAGTTTTGGTAACCCCTCAAGACATTTTTAAAGCCTCACCCACAAGAGACGCAAAACTTCTGGCATGTCCATATGTCTGGAATCTTCAGTCTACATCATGCATTTGTCTATTTAGGGTAATTAAGGGCATGCCTCTGTGAACACATTACTGCGAGGGAACAGGCGTCTGGATTTACAGCAGAACAGATGCTCTGCCGCAGCCGTCCGTGTGTGCCCTCACCCCGCGGTAAGTGCAGGGCAGCTCGGCCCACAGTCACTGAAGAGGAGCATGCAACCCGTGTCCAGCATTCACACTCCATCTTCCAGCTGCCTCACTGTTACCTGGCTCAGGTGGCCACACTGTCAGATTTGTTTCACAAGCTCAGCCACCATCATGCACTGCCCAAGAGCAAACACAGATAGAACATCTTTCACTAAGCCATTTTTAACCTGTTCACTGTCACCTCCAACCCACCCTTCAAGGATTTTGTATTTAGTGCTCATCCCCACTTAGGCTGCACCAGGCTGGGTGCATCATGAAGAAATGGATGTTGGCATTGGTTGGCTAAGAGGTTAACTAGGCAGATGCAAGCCCTAGGTCCCTGGAGAGGCAGTACTTAAACATTGTACACATAAAATGCCTGAATGTTGCAGAGACTGCAAAACTGAACAGTAGCCTTGACAGAAAACTAGTGTGAAACATTCAGCAACAGCCACTTGGTTTGCCCCACTAATGAAGGGGTTTTCTCTGGAGAAGTCCCAGATTTCAGGACTGGCCCCAAAGGGTATGGGCACCGGGAAGAGCTGTAAATGTGTTAAATATCAACTTCTTAATGACACTATCATTCAGCTTCTACTTTCCATTCTGAGATTACAAAGAGAAATGATCTCACCTCATCAGGGCGTAGCTACAACATGCTGCTGCAGCTCAGGCCTCCCTGTTTTTTCCGGCTTTCTCTGGTTAGAGAATCCCATAAGATTACTGTATCTGTGGCTCTAATGGAGCATCCTGGAGACGTCTCTGTGATCACTGGGCACCACCTGCCAACAAGAACTTTTGTCTCTAACCTCTTGGCACAGATTCCAGATCAGAAATTCATTCTAATATCTCAGGAAATTACATCTTCTGATATAGCTGAAAGGTGTTTCTTCATTGCATAGGAATATTGTTCATTGCTATTACATAGACCAGCGCAGTCCAGTGAGCACTCCTAAATCCACTGCCACAAATCCACCCCAGATTTTCACATTGCAGATACTAATGGCTTCACGTAGAAAGAAAAAAAAAAGCTTTTAAAAAAACCTTTTGCTTCTGGTTCAGTCTCAAGAATTTCACCAGTAAATGACCTGGTAAAAAGGTAAGACTTGTGAATCTGGTATATAAAAAAGTGATCCAATAGTTCTACTCTTCTCTCCTGTAAAGCAAGTTTTATTTTGTGTTCTAGTTTCTTATGCTAAACTGCATGGTTTATGCAACGCTGGGATTGGGAATATCCCTACCTATGCAAACTCCACGTGGCATTTTGGGATATCTGCTGGTGAAGTATGCACGTTCAGTGTCCCTTCAGGATGCCTAAGGGGAGTCGCTCTGTTCACTGCCAAACCAGCTTTCTCTTTGCACTCTTCAGCAATGGAGAGATTTCCCTTCTGTCTGCGAGCTGAAGACCACAGCTCTGCTTCCAGCATGCACACAATACCGGGAGCACAATTCTGTGTGATGAATCACACAGTGGTGGAGATGGTTCTCCAATTTTTCCTTCCCTTCTTCCACTGCCCAGCTGCTGGGCCAACTCTGCACAGTACAATGGACCTGTGAAATAAGTCCATGAGAAAAGCCAGACCAAAGCTTTAAACCAATTCCTTTCCCAGATCTGCTTCAGAGCTCCAACACAGCTAGAGTGATCCTGGCAGGGAGCAGGAGGAATGGCCACGGGCCGCAGCAGGAGCCTCTTCAGTCAGCTCTGAACTGAAGTATTCATGATGTGGAGTCCTAGCTTGTGTCTCCCCAAATGCTGACTGTGGTCTCTCAAAGAACATTGATGTTTAAATCGATTTAGAAAGGTAATAAAAAATGAAGCCAGCAGGCTGTGAATGGATAGACTGTGCTGTAGATAACAGGCACAGCTAATTCTGGTTTTAAATAACAATAGGGATAGCAGACCCATTGGCAACAGCCAGAGCATTTTTTGAAATTATGCATTCTCTGACTTTTCTTTTGCTACTGGAGGGCCCAACTCTGCAAACTATTTTTAGTACCGTTACTTTGTCAGCGCCCAGCCATGAATTGGGGTCCCACTGTGCTATTCAAACACTTAAATAAAGGCTGGTTTCTACCCAAAGACTCTGAAATCCAACTTGCAAAAATCCCATAGGTTTAAATGGCAGAAAGAACTACAGTAGCAGTGCTTTGGTTTATTGTCTTTTATTACTTATTTTACAAAATATTATTTATTTAATTTGAAGGAATCGGAGTACAATGATGAAAAAAATGTTTCCAGGCAAAAGGCTGGAAGAACTCGGCAGTACTGCTGATGAAATAACAAGCCCTTTTAATGAAAGAAATTGTTAGCAGTGAACAGCCCAAAATGGCTTCTGCAGAGCCACAGCAGTATTGTATGCAAATATATAATTTAGTTGTTTTTATGTAACCTGGCTATTTTGTAATCACAGAAGTAGGGATTAAACAAATGGGGCATATGCCGTTTGTAAAGAAACTACATGGGAAAAATATGCACTGCAGTTATAGTCCTGATATTTAAATTTAGATACTCGAAAAACATACTGTTAGCTAAGAGCAAATTACTCAGTTTCATTAACGATACTGATTTGGAGTCAAAGTAGAACATACAGAAATTAAAGTCTATTCTGTGTATATGATCTTAAAACAAATTTTAATGAACGGTGATTATCTTGCTTCTATGGGGTGCAGCTCATCCAGGCGTGCTCCTCAAACCAAGTGCACAATCACACACTCATTTGCCCACGAACAAAGGAGCTCCCAGTGTCTATCACTAGACAGCCATCATCTCTGCTGCGACAACGTGATGTGCTTGGAAGCATGCACAACACATTAAAAACACCTTTGCACAATAAATGCAAAATATAGACAGGTTCTGTGTCTGGAATCTAGACAGGCTACGTGTCTACAATAACTCTAGCTGAAATTGTCACGAGAAACATATATATAAATGTGTGTATATATGTATCTCACACAAAATCTATCAATCATGACTATATATATAAAATAACCACAAGTGATTATGACTAAAGACCTACACTCTGCAAATCCAGCAACTCATCCATACCACCATGCTGAGATATCATTTGCAATGACCTTTAAAGAAGATGACCCCTATTCCCAGAGAGCAGACTGCCTGCAGGACAAGTGTCTAGGATATTAGCTCATGATTGAGTGGCTAATATCTTTACACAACTCCAGTTCACCTAATCTAACAAGAAAAACAGTTTTGAGACCATGTTTTTGCCCCCTGTTCCGAGATTCTCTTTCCAAAACCTTTGTAGCAGTCGCTAAGAGGTTTTTGGAAAGCTTGGTAACCTTCTCCACTAAAACCAAGGTGAAGACACAGCCTTATGTGTTTCTCACAGCCGAAACTACAATTGAATCTCTCCAAATGGTCTTTAAAATCTGTGGTAAGGATCTGGATCCATTCTAAAACCACACTGAGTCATCTACCAAAGACCAGGGCAGAAGTACCACTGAAGGTGACGGCAGCTAATCGTTTGAAATATCTGTTCCCCACCACACAACATCACCTACCTATACTATATAACACATTCAACCCAAAGTCTACCTACCACGCATGGTATTTTTGGACTGCTGTACTAGCAAAGGTCTTGCTAACGAAAGTGTGGCCCAGATTAATCCAACTATTTTTAGACACCTACTGCTGTTACCTATTTTACGTCTGCAGACTGTCTATGCAGTGCAGAGACAGGCCCCTGCCTCTGTGCACCAGCCCCCAACCTCACTGCTCTCAGGAGATCCTTACTGCTGGCTGCAGTGGAAATACCAAGAAACCTGGGAGGTACCTGCAGGCATATGGGACCTCAAAATTTCATTAGCAATGCAGAAGAGCAAGGTTTTCACTGAAAGCACAGTTCTGTTGAAAGGGACACACAGTGATCATCTAGTCCAAGTGCCTGACCTGTCCAACCTCAGTTAACACAAGAGAAAATGAACTGTGAGCTGTGCTGCATCTACAGAGCTGAGGGGAAAAACAAGCAACAAAACTATTTTAGTTAACCAAGGCTGAATGCATGAATCTGAATACACACAGGGAACAGATTTTTTTTTTAGTAAAGCAGTGCCATTTTTACTTACTGATGTGTAATAACGCATTCTAAAAATGTTTTATAGGAGTTATTGTGAGAGACACAATTAGTTTGGAAACTGTGCCTTTTGAAGACCATGACAACCACTAGAAAGGTGAAAAACAGTCTCCCTGGATCATTTCTATGGAGGATTCTGATAGTAGCTTGGCTGGTGCTCGTTTCTCTGCATGGCAGCAGAACTATTGACTTTGCTGGGAACAGCTAAGGCTCCGTGCTTAAATACCAAGTTGTGATAAATCTCTGTTAACTCTAGTGCTGGCTACAAATTGTGCTAAAATTTTATTTTAGACTTTAAAGACCAGACAAAGGATTTTGAAGACTGGAATGGAAGCTGTGCCCTGTTGACTGGTTTCCCTATTAATTCCATACAGGTGCCTTGATTGTTGGACCTCTCCTTTCTCTAAATAAAAGTCTGTGAAAGTCTGACACCAGCTATCTGCCAGCAGTTAAATGTCCTGCTGTGACCACACAGCAAATCACCTCAGTCTACTCTGATTGATGCTGATGGAACTCCCTTCACCCAGAAGCACATCCATCCTAAATGGACAGTAGATACCAATCCTCTTAGTTTTTTAGACTTTTTAATCTTGCCTCCCCAGGCCATAGCACTTGCTTAATGTAAGAAAGGGACAAAATTAATGTACAGAACTGTATTTGTGCATATACATATACCATGAATGAGGAATTAGCAACTTCTTCTCCAGCACTTCTTGGGGACCTACAAGCATCCCAGGTAACCCTGCTGCATCAGAGAATAGCCAGTAGCTGGTTTCTAGTGTCATCTGACATCCTTTCCTCATGCTACATTTTTGGAACTGTCTGTAAACTTAATACGGAATGTTAAGTTAATATGAAATCAAATTATGTAAACAGCCAGTCTCACTCTGGTAGAAACATTAAACTCGATTTAAAGGTAGGATATCAAAATTGGGGAAGATTCTATTTGTACCTTTGAATGAAAGGCTTATTTATTCCCCAAAACAAAGGCCTTTTTAATGCTGATGATTTGCCCCAATTTGAATCACTGATGGCCCAGACGGAAGGTCCAGAATCAGGACAAAACACCTCTTGAGGACAACACCTGGGCCTATGGAATGAACATTGTACTTGTACAGACAATCACATTTGCCTCTTATTGACATCTATCTATCTATCTGGATATCAGATTTTTATCTTGTCTCTCTCTGTTGGCACTGATTACTGCATACACCCACATTGTCAGCAGCTCCAAACAAAAATATTTTTAACTATTCCAGTTCATCCTTGGTGTGTCACCATACATGCCAGACTTACCTCTAGAAGTCTGTATTTAAGTGTTTCTGTTTTGCCTCTCTTTATTCTGAGTAACATGTAGGAAATTTGCTCTTTGATTTCTAGGTCAGACTAAAATGGATTCACAGTGATACTTACCCAGGGATGATTTATTAAAAAACATACTGTCATCTCCATAACTAGCCCATGCAAGCTAAATGCTTTAAAAAAATACTTTGGTTATTACTGGTGCACCTGAAACCTACTGCCAGTTTTTGTAGGTTTTCTGCCTGTTTTTTCTCTTTAAATAAGCCAGTCTCTAAACAAAGCAAAAAGACATCACAGGCTACCACAGAATGGTAGGGAAAAAAGGACTTCATTTCTAATTTGCAGAGATGCTAACTGTGGCAGCCTCCTTCAACTGCAGGAGAAAGGAAGTGAAAAAACCAGCCCCAACTATAAAGGAGAACAAACGTAACTGTATATACATGGTAAAAACCAGATTGGTGACAATAGAGTTCCATCACTTAAACTATACCTAAAAACAAGCAAGTAGACAAATTAAGCAGATGTATTCTCTGTGTACACATTAATGTTGGTATCACACCTCTACAAAATAACTTCCCATTACGTACTCCTTAAGCAACTATAAATTTAGCATCTGCATGCCAATGGAAGGAATGGAAGGAATGAAGCAGCCAGGGATATGAACTGTAGTTAAAACTCTATTTAAAACAATTATATATTTATGCTAGCTGAAATTCTTTACTGTCCATAATCAGCTTTTGGCTCTAAAATCCAAGTCACCAGTACAGATGCATAACTTACATTACACTGTAAGACCGTGGCTGTAAAAGAATATTAAGGAGGAACCCTTGCCGAAGTAATACTAAATAATTCCTGTCTAGGTAAGATTAAACTTATGGCTAAGAGAGAAGAGGCTTGCTAATTTACATTAAGAAGTGGGAGATCCACTGCAAATTTCTGAATTTTGCAACTAAGTGAGAAACACATTTAAAAAGCAAGTGCAATTTATGACAAAATGCACTTTGCTCATTTATTTTGACAACTGTTATTTAAATTATTTATGCCCTTCCATCATGTACTAGTAAATGTAGTGTAGCCTGTTTTGTAAAAATAGTCATTGGTGAGATCAGAGTAACACAACATCCGCTATTACCCTTTGCTTGGAGGTGAGTAGAAATCAGCATTTTGTGCCTTGCAGGCACAAACAGGTTTCAGAAAAGGGTGGTGGTGGTTCTTGGGTTTTGTTTTTTTTGTTTAAGACAATGCTAAACCTACAGCAGCTACCACTGTTTCAAACGTTTGTATGGAAACATGTTGATAGAAGTGAGGACACTTATTTAAGCACCTTATTTAAAGGCTTATTAATGTGGTACTAAGATTCCTGCCCTGGAAAACTCCATCAGTACCCAGCAACAAGGTTCTAAACATGAAATCAGTCACTAGGAGCTTTGCTGATGAACATTATTGAGCACCTACTGCTTTGAATTGATGCATTTCTTTAAAGGAAGAGAAACTTTGCCTTCTCCCTGTTCTTGTTTCAAGTTTATCTGGAGGAACAAAGGAGGAAGCCACACCTTCCTCTCCTGAGCTGTGGTTTGAATTTACAAACTTGGATCATGGGCACAAAATCGAGGTGAGTAAGTGCAAATGAGGAAGGAGAAAAGTTAAAGCAGATTTGGCTCTAGTCATTCCTGGAATCAAGTTGTGTCAAGACTATGAAACACTCAGGGTGTTGGCTGGAGTTGCATCACAGACAACCTACGCTTATGAACACCATGTACTCAGGAAACAAGGCAGTTGGGCATCCCATGAGGATTAGCACAGCAGGCTTGCCAGTGCATGTGCTTCCATCCGTTCTAGCAAGGATTCCAACCTTGAAGAAGGAAAAAAAACCCAACAAACCCCGTCTCCCAACCTCCTCAGTAAAAGATTAACTGTTGTGAAAGATACTGGACTGACAGCCTGAATTAGGGATGTGAGGGGTTTCCGAGGGGTTTTGGCATCAGTAACTAAGCAAGATACATTACAGGAGATCTTTGGAAGGGAGCTGGAGAACTTCTTGAGACCCCTTTCCCCTGTTACTTACAAAAATTGGATACAACCAGAGTCTGACCTTACAACTGCATTCACCCCACATAATTGATACCTTAACTAGCAATGCTTATTAATTATCCTTAGTTACATGAGATACCTGAATTAATGATGGTGCTTCTCAATTAGAAGTGTGGCTATCCCTGGCATTCGGTGCCTCAGAAGATGCTACAAATCCAGGCCCTGCAGTATTATCTTCTCACTTACACACACTCATGACCAAAGGTACTGAATATATTTTCTGAGCAAGGTTAAAAAAATGGCCTTGAAAATGCTTACTGTGCAATCAAAGTTATTCTCTCCTGAACCTAATCATTAGCAAATGAGCTTTAACATGTGTCTGGGGCTTTAAAATCTGCCCCCAGCCCACAGGCATGTAGCTCTGTGTCTCAGTGGCTGCAGGGGAAGAGAGCTGACCTCTCCACAGGACAGAGAGAAATTTCAGGCTTCAGGAAAGCAACAAGCTTTAAAAAGCAGAGTCATTAAACTGTAATTTAGGGAAAGAGGGGGAGAGAGAAGGTGGGAAAAAAGATTTATGGATAATCTCACCAGTCATGTTCATTAGCTGCCTATATGCTTACTCACCCTTAGCTGTTTAAACGTGTTTCCTTGGACTTTGTCCTTGTTTCTTTTTACTTTTTTTTTTTTTAGTTTTGATTTTGGGTTGGTTTTTTTAGTGGTATAAACCTTTTCCTATTTAATATGGTAAGATGCAGTCAAGACACCCAGGCCTTCATCTTGTTCATTTGCTTCTCCCACTTTTTCCTGCCTCTCTGGATCTATGGAAACTTAACCTGTTGGAAGGGCACCCGCAGGCAGATGAAACAAGTCTATACCATGCATTCCATACAGCCTGATTGTTTTGTGTGGAAAGCCACTTTCAGATACACGGTTTTCCAAGCAGGAGAGGTAAATTTAACAGCTGGCGGATGGCTGCGGGAAAGCCCGCGGTACAAACTAGTTGGATTTCCACATCAAACTGAGAGCAGCCTCATGAATGTGCTGCTCAGGCGTGAATCACATTTCTGTGCCATTTACAATAAAAACCTCAACAGCTAATGTTCCCCTGTCTCTTCCTCTGCTCTCTTCAGATGTGCAAATAAATGCAATTCACTGACTACTTTTTAGATAACACACACTTGGATGGGGTGAGACAGCTGTGGATTTCTCAGAGCTGTTTTCTTCTCTGGGTGGCACCCCTCCTGTAGGAGCAGGATATATACTGAGACTGAGTCCTCTCAAAACAGGGCTGAAGGCAGAACCAGTGGGGACTAGTGGGGACTATCAGATTAGTCTTGGGCCATGGACTGATATTTTCCTCCAGATTTAGCTGGAAACTCAAGTTTGTAGCCCTCTCAGAAGCATCCATCCTCTGGAGGCATGGGTCTTGTATGATGCCTGGAATCCTGCTGACTACAGTCAGTCTTGCCTTGGTTATGTCTCACCAGTCCCTTGCAACAAACACCATCTCCCAGAGGCTGCAGCCACTTTCTAAATCCCTGCTTAGAACAATAAAACAACCACATCAACATTTCTGGAGTTTATGTGCGTGTGTGCATGGAGAGGGAATTGCTTTTTTAGCTTCTGGCTGGATCTTGTTAAGATCGGGGTAAGATCACAGTACAGAGTCCCTGAAACAGCCCAGAGAAAAAACAAAAACACTGTCAACTACCATTAGTTAACCTGGGATTGTAGTAGTAGTTTTGTGCACATAACAACAAATCATTAAACACACTTCAACTATAAATACGAATAAACTCAAAGAAGCAAATCTTCTTAAGGTCTGCAAAACCCAATCTTAAAATTTTAGGTGCAGTTCCCTAGTTAAATTACAAAGAACTAAACCTAAAATTAACTTGTTCTGGGCAATCCTAAAATAGTAGATTGCTGGATCTAAGCTTTTGGGTGTTCTCAGTTAACTGCTCCTGAAGAAATATAAAACTGGTTTATTACATCTATAATTACAGCAAAACTTTGCCCTGTACTTTTCTCTCCTGGCTGGAGGAGACAAGTTTGGATGTATCACGTGCAACCAAGCAGGGAATATCAAAAGGGCAAGAATCTTAGAAGTATCTGAGCTATCAGAGGTCTTGAGATAAACTCCATACAGCCTTATCCAGGGCGGTGCAGGTTTTTCTCTTCTTCTGCAAGACCACTTATAAGTGCATACAAACACACACATACATGTAGAGAGATATATATATATACATGTGTACATATGTGCCTTCTTATATGTACACCTACAGTTACATATATACAGATAAATAACCCTGCAGAAGAGGAACTTTTCGGGCACATTTAAAAACAGAAGCTCTTGCACACACACACAGAGTTACTTTTCGAAGTACTCACTTTTTTCTGTATTTCTACTGTCACTTTGTCTATCAATAGTTTTGTTTTTGTATAAAATTTGAGACTCCAGTCTTGACGATTGAAACGATAAAATACACTGCCTGAGAACACAGAATATTGACAATATTGTCAGTGTCGGCAGAAGATGAGAGTCAGACTCGCCTCCACAAAACCATAAGGCTGGGTGAAAAATCAATCTGAGAGATTGACCTGCTTTCTGATTTTTCAGTTGTTAGAGTCACATTTCCAAGCTGTTCTCTGCAGATCATGAGGGCCAAAAACTTCTTTTTTATTGCTTAATGAAAGCTGAAAACTCATAATTTCACATGACTTCAGAAGCAGTAGCTCATAGAGAAATAACAAATACTGTCACAGTCATGATAAACCATATGATTGGTCACAGTTTTAAGATCTTGAGGGTTGAAGTGCTGCCTTCAGCAGCAAGTCATGCAGACAGACTTTTAAGTAAGTCATGAGATATAAAAAAAATCTGGAAAATAATTTTTTCATAAGAGAAAAGACAGAATATTGCTATTCTATAAAGCACTCCAATGCAGCATGGATATTTTATAAACTTTTCTGCAGGAACTGCAGCAATCACAATTTATTTTTAAATTCACCTGCTTTAACCCAGTACATGTAGAAATATTTTCAGGTAGAAGATTTCTCTTGAAGGGAAGTAATGCATCTGATATCCCAAGTTCTTCCATGGAATCAGATGTACTTCCTCGTTCTTGATTGCATTTGCTATTGTATTGCAACATTTTATGATTAAGTCAGTAAACTTAACAATATTTAAACTGCTGTTCTGATTAGAGAGTTTAAAATATGTGGAGAGCAGTGGGGTTACTTTCAAAAGCACTTGGCTTAATTTTTCTTCCACTATAATAAATGACTGTTTCAGAGAAGTAACACAGTAATACTAGGTATTAAGAACTAAAAAAAAATAACCCCCTCCTATGATTCTATTTGCCCTCTAGTGCTTTTTCTACTGTTTTCCAGACTACTGCTTTTCTTGAACTTTTTAAAATTTCCTCTCCTAAACCAACAATTTGTACAAAATATTTGCAATATGAGAAGAGAAGGAGCCTTCCCACAATCACACAATGAAAAATTTACTAAATATGTCAATACTTTTGAAAGATCAGCAGATGCTTCTATTCACAAAAATGACTTTTTAGGGTCAATACTAATGACTGGTCAGTTCTGGAAAAGTACCATGTTTCTCTTACACACGATTTTAATATTGAAAGCAAATTCTGAGGTACTAAAAAGTAAAACAAAAACAAGTGTGACATGTAAAGACTCCCCTCTCAAACTGCTATCTAGAGAATGAGTCATATGTTCATTTTCAGCTAAGCTTGGATTAAATTGCTAGCAGTGAATCTGAAAGCAGAAGAATAAAACCAGAACTACTGTCCAAAGATTAACTTTTCATCTCAGAGAAAAAGCAAAAGGATTTCACTATATATCCCCCAGTGTTTGCTCTGTTAAGAAAACAGAATTACAGTGAAATTCTAGAAAACATGAAAAATCTAATTATAAAAATGTTTTTGCTAAAACATATTCTATGATGATACAAAGGCCCTCTGTTCCCTGCAATTCAGCAACTGCTTTACATTATTTTACACAAAAAACAATGCACCCAAACACCTGTTCTACAGCCTGCAATTTTGGTGACAACAAATGACTGAAAATAACTCAATAAAGAAGTTCAGAACCTTTCAGTTCTCCACAGCCTGTACCAGGTCTGGCCAAAAAGGGCCTGTGATGTCTGAATCATACTGATCTCAACCTAAGAGAATCACAAAATCATGGAGTCATAGAATGATTTGTGTTGGAAGGGACCTTAAAGATCATCTCATTCCCCACCATGGGCAGGGAACCTTCCACTAAGTTGCTCAGGGCCCCATCCAACCCGGCCTTGAACACTTCCAGGGATGGGACATTCACAGCTTCTCTGGGCAACCCATTCCAGTGCCTCACCACCCTCACAGTAAAGAATTTCTTCCTAATAGAATCTGAATTATTCCTTGTTTTTCCAGAGAACAGAAAAGTTAAGCAAAATGTATGCTAAACCACGTACAATTTCAAAACTTAAATACTCATTTGCTTTTGTCTAGGGATTGTATAACTCATTTAATCAAATCTTGCAGGATGAGAAGAGCTTGATCTAAATATGAGGTTGCACATTTGCACAAGAATATACTTTTTGTAGTATCAAGATATTTCCCCTTTCCTCATTATCCTTTGGCAAAATGACACCAGCCAGCATTTTACAGGCACTGCAGGTCAGGTTATAACAAATTTGCCAAACCCACTTGCAAAACTGCTCCCAGGATTTCTTGTTTTCACCAGATGGTGTTAGGGTGGGATTGGTGGTGAGCACCAAACCTGACTATTTCTGTGCTAATTCTTTCTGAAAAACTTGCTGACAGCAACATGTGAAAAGCAGAGCTGTGAAGTCGTGCCTCCTGTGTGTGAACTTGGTTTTTCACAGCGTCAGTCAACTGTCTGGGAAAGATAGCCATCCCCCGTATGCTCCCCATCTCCTTCCACCAGCCTCTTCCAAACAGTTGAAAACAAGTCCTGACACCAGACAACTTTTTTTTGAATATACATTATCATGCCAAGAAATCCTGATTCTTTGGGCTTTGTGTTACATTTCAAAATAATACACAACAACACTGGTCATAGGACAGTCAGCATTCTTGCATTTACAGTGGAATTGACACATAAAGATTTATCATGGGTTTTATTTCAAGAAGACTGAAAAGAAAACACAACCAGCTTGTCAACACTGTGATGGACTTGGTGTGTAATTTTGGGGGTGTTTGTAAACAGAAGGTGACATAAGATAGAAATCTGATTTTACCTGAAATTACCTGGGACAGGCAAAAATAAACTCTTGATGTATCATGTTATCATCCTAGACTAACTTTGGACAAAGATGCAGGCATACTGAGACTGTGAGTGATTTTGAGCTATTTTCCTTAAGCAGCAGGCATTCCTTCACCACACTTTCAGAAGATAAACTACTGAGTGCACTTGGACAAGTCTGAAAAAGGGACCTCTTTACCCTTACCAAACAGTTTTCTTGCAGAGCAGATATTCTCAGAAAAACATCTGGCCCTACTACTACTAACATCAATATTAAAATATTTATTAGCATACTATGTCTATGTATGTTAATATCTTTGAAAATAATGATCTTAAATATTGTGCAGATGCTTATTCACAACCCTTTTGACTCCTTTTCTCTTTTTTTTTTTTTAGTCTCCTCCTCTACACTGCAATTCAATTCATCTGTTTTCAAACTTCAGTTAATCTGAAAACACACAAAAGGAAACCTGCCTGCACTTGCTTGATACTATTTTGCAGCTAAGGTTAAAAACAATGAGAGGTCTTTCATCGTATGCACAACACCTTCACTTGGACTGAACATGTCAGACTGCCTTCAAGCACAGGCTGTGAATGCCAGGAAAGCTGGAACATTGAGATTGCAGTTTTTGGGAAAGCTGCAGTACATTTGGGCTTATCTGGGTATGAACGTGTATCAGCCAAAAAGTGTTCTTTAAGCTTTTTGAAAGAAAAAGCTTGCAGCAAGAGGAGGTGAAAATTAGGTACCCAACCACTCTATTTTTGCATCTAAAAATGACCCAGCATTAACAAGGATGGATCACTCCCACATTCCACCTCATGGATGGCACCCACAGACTTGCAGCACTTCTAGCCTTAGGCTTCTTAATCAGAAACTCCCATCTGACTGTGGGAGCCAAATGCCAGCAGTTCACCAAACGAGTTCCTGGTCTGCCAGTCTAGAGAATTATAAGGTTCAACAGTACCACGGGAAACAAGTGGATCCTTTAATTCAACCTTTAATTCAATGTACTCTGTCCACCCCTCCTTAAGAAACAAACTTGAGCTCCAGGGAGTCTCACGACCTGTTGTTTTAATGCCATTCCCATGAACTCCTGGAAAAGCTGGCAGCCCACGGCTTGGACAGGGGCACCCCGTGCTGGGTTAAGAACTGGTTGGATGGTCGGAGAGAGTGCTGGTGAATGGGGCTGCATCCAGCTGGCAGCCAGTCACTAGTGTTGCCCAGGGATCAGTGTCGGGCCCAGTCCTGTTTAACATCTTTACGGATGACCAGAGTAAGAGGATTGAATCTGCCATTTGCAAATTTCCAGATGACACCAAGTTGGAGGGGAGTGTCGATCTGTTGGAGGGTAGGAGGGCTCTGCAGAGGGACCTGGACAGGCTGGATAGATGGGCCAAATCCAATGGTATGGGGTTAAACAAGGCCAAGTGCCGGGTCCTGCACTTTGGCCACAACAACCCCCTGCAGCGCTACAGGCTGGGGACAGAGTGTCTGGAGAGCGACCAGGCAGAAAGGGACCTGGGAGTACTGACTGACAGCAGGCTAAACATGAGCCAGCAGTGTGCCCAGGTGGCCAAGAAGGCCAATGGCATCCTGGACCGGATCAGGAACAGTGTGGCCAGCAGGACCAGAGCAGTGATTCCTCCCCTTTGCTCGGCACTGGTGAGGTCGCACCTCAAGCACTGTGTCCAGTTCTGGGTCTCTCAATTTAGGAAGAACATTGAAGTGCTGGAGCGAGCCCAGAGCAGGGCAATGAGGCTGGTGAAAGGTCTGGAGTAAAAGTCCTCTGAGGAACAGCTGAGGGAGCTGGGTTGTTTAGCCTGGAGAACAGGAGGCTCATTGCTCTCTACAACTACCTGAGAGGAGGTTGTAGCCAGGTGGGCGTCTGTCTCTTCTCCCAGGCAACCAGCAGTAGAACAAGAGGGTATGGTCTTAAGCTCTGCCAGGGGTGGTTTAAGTTGGACATTAGGAAGAAGTTCTACCGAGAAAGAGTGATTGGGCATTGGAATGGGCTCCCCAGGGAGGTAGTGGAGTCACTGTCTCTGGAGGTGTGTAAGAAGAGACTGGATGTGGCACTAAGTGACATGGTCTAGTTGACAAGGTGTTGTTGGGTCATAGGTTGGACTTGATGATCTCAGAGGTCTTTTCCAACCTAGTCGATTCTGTGAACTTCAGCAAAGGAAAGCTGCCTCCAGGGAGGAATAACCCCAGGCATCAGGGCACAACTCAGCCAAATGTAAGCAAAGCAGCTTTGCAGAAAAGGCCCTGGGGGTCCTGGTGGTCACGAGGCTGACCATGAGCCAGCAATGGGTCCTTGCAGCAAAGGTGGCCAGCAGCCTCCTAGGCTGCACTGGGCAGCACTGCCAGCAGGACAAACAGGACATCCTTCCTTTTGCTCAGCATCAGTGGGACATGAAGGTCAGGGGTGCTGTGTGCAGTGCTGGGCTCCCCAGTACAAGAGAGGCCTGGACTTAGTGGAGCACTTCCAGCTATGAAAATGATTAAGGGATTGGAGCTTCTGTCATGCGAGGAGAGGCTGAGAGCTGCACCCGTTCAGCTCTGGTGAAGAGGAGGTTTGGGGGAAACTTGTGCCTGTGTGTAAAACATGTGATGGAAGAAGTAAAGAAGAGGAAGCCAGGCTCTTCTAGGCAGTGCCCAGTCAAGAGGCAATGGCATGAATATGACATAACAGAAATTCCATTTAAACATAAGAAGAGACTTTTTTACTCTGTTGGTGGTTGAACACTGGAACAGGTTGCCTGAAGTTGTTATGGACTCTGTATACTTGAAGATATTCAAAATCTGACTGGGCACAGTCCTGAGCACTCTGCTATAGAGGACCCTGTTTTGTGCAGGGGGCTTGGACTAAACAATCTCAAGTGGTCCCTTCCCACCTCAGCTATTCTCTTCTGTAATTGGTTTTTCCAACAATGCAAATTAATTTAAGATTTGTAGCTGTACTACACTTGAAAGCCTCTAATTTACTAAGTAAAATAATGCAATACTTTAGGAATAAAGCAGAAGTAAATTTAATGCTAACTCAATTCATCAGGTACCCTATTGTGCACTTACGTTTGCACAGTTTCCTCAAATCCTTATTCATTAGGTATCATCTTTCAATTTCATCATCTAGAGTGCGTAGGCATCCAATTCAACAACTTGTCCTCCATCTACAGGTCTGAAACTGTCTAGCAATGTCCTCAGAAAAACTTCAGAAATAAAACTTGCAGACCTTATGAGACCCATAGGAGGCTTAGGACGAGACTTGAGAGAAAAGATGGCCATGAGTCAGCATGTGAATGTGGAATACAGTGACCAGAACTACAGCCCAGACTCAGCCCCTGCAAAAGCTATGCATACAAATTTGTCTCAGCCCTTACCACACAGAGATACAGGCAAATATCACAGTTAAATACTTTTGTGTGCATGTGTGTACCTCCTCACTCATCTGCAGCATTATTTCTGTGCACTGCTCCATGACCACTGAGTTTCAAAACCTTCTGCAATTGTAAATATCAATTCAATCCCACCTTGACCAGTGCATTTAAACATCTTTTCATCTACATCATAACTGTGCTTTGGCTTAAATTCTGAGTGAACGCTTCATAAATGAAAAATTTTTTGAGCCTTGACTTATTAATATTCAGGAAAAAGCATTTTTCATTTACAAATGGTTTTTTCTAATTCACTTGCTTTAAACAACCAGCAAGCCATTTTGCATTTTTAATGTAAACTCTCAAAAATGCAGATCTTTACAACAGCACTGAAAGCAACTTTATAATTAAGTCCATCCCAAGCACGTATTTTGAAATTTGCCTTTATGTGAAATCATACTTGAGCAGTAAATGGATTGAATTCCTACTGCTTCCAGTATTCAACTATCAGCTGAAAAACTAACTTTAAAAAAAGTAACCTTAGTCCTAGTATTTGTGGTTAAAATAAAGATTTTTACCCTACAAGTATAATCAATGTGGCTGAACAGCTGCTACAGCCACTGCTGGAGGAATAGAAGCAATTCAATAAAGAGTAAAGTGATAATTATCCAGCATTCTGACTCGTTTTAAGATATGGAATCTTCAAGCAACAGAACATACATACTCCCTTTAATTGATAACTGAAAACATTTCCTTGGGCTAACTAAATATCTAGTTGACTGAATTTTCATTAAAAAAAAAAAAAAAAGGCAATATGATCCCCTGGGGATAATGTTCTTCAATTATAAACAGCCATGTTTCATTATATATTCTCCTCTCATACCTTCTTGAGAAGCCCACACTAAGATCATGCCATAAATCTCTTCAGAAGCAGACAGTATTTACTATCATTCATACTTTTTCCAGATCAAGAATAAGTAAGAAGGCATTCTCCAGATCTGGGCAGAATTGCATACTATGTATTTCCAGCACTACTGAAGCTTAAATGTACCCTCAGCAGTTTTCCTCTACAAAAGGTATCAGCCACATTTCACACCTCACAGTGAACATAGTTGTTCTGCACTTTCTAAAAGCTAGACCCAGGTGCTGGAGAGCAGTACTGGATCCCACGGTATGGATGCACTATGGACACAGTCAACATTATCAATGAGCAGAGAGGTTCATATCAATGGATCACATTGTAAAGTAAGCAAAATGGTAAATAACAGATGACCCCTGTCTATTTCAAGCTGCTTGTGGAGTTTTCAGATGTGCTTTTTGGCATGGACTTGATTTTTAAAAAATCAGCTGAAATAAACCCAGTAATATTTGCAAATCATTCATTCAAAGCATAAAACCATTTAAAATTGAACAAGTCTTCCCATATACTTTAATATTCAGATGCTTTAATCTCAGTTATGAAACCTTATAGGACATCTCCTTATTTTCAATACCACAAGCTAGGATATTTATTGAACATTTCCAGGCCACCATTCAATCCCCTTAGGACAGGTTTCATCTAACCAACAGCAGCTCTCTACAGAGCAGAACAGCCAAGAGGTCAATGGCTACCTTCCTTTCTTCAACAATGGAGAGGAACAGACATTTCTGGTGAGCAGCTCATCTCATCCCATCTGGAGGCAGACATCTAAACTAGGCAAGATGTAGGTCACATCATTAGGTCTACAGTTAGGAGAGAAGAGCCCAAACTTATTCTTTGTCAGATTCAAACATCCTTCCCTGTGCCTTCGCCAAATAGTTTCTATTCAGTAAGAGCTTCAGAAACCATCTACTAGGAAATGCAGGACACACAGGAAGGATTTAGGATGTCTCAGTCAGGGCTTTTAAGTGTAACACATCACTAACCATTTAACACAAAAACTATAATAAAGCCCAACCACTTCAGCAAGTTTTTTGTCAGAAACTTGGTGGCATTGCTGCAAACATTACAGTCACTGATGCTTGTTACAGAAAATAAAAGTTATTTTTAACAAGATCCTGGAACTACCCAATACCCTTCTGTCACCCATTTTGCATCAACCAACTGCACAGACATTGACTGAGGAAAAGAAGTGGCAAACTTATGTCTCTGGAACAGAAGAGCAGAACCTTTAAGACACTTATAATGTTCTTCATTTGACAGAGGCCCTGCTGCACTCAGACGTGCTTGTTGAGCCACCCGGGCCCACAGCAGCTCCTACTTGGAGCACTGTGGGGTGTTGCAGCACATCTGCTGCTGGCACAGGGGAGCACAGGGCTGCCTGTCCTCACCCTCCCTGCTCTAACAGGATCCAGCACAGTCAGATCATGCTGCATATCCCTTATTCAAAGGTTTTCCTGAGTGTGGGAAGGAAGCTCTTAGTTCTGGACATTGCAGTTAATTTATATGCCATAGGTGGCTATTTTTATTATTAATCTTCAGCACCTGTGCCCAGCATGCTGGATGGGTGAATTTTAAATAAATTACATTTTGCATACTCACTCCTTTTGTGATTTTATTATGCAAATAATGCTCCTCTTTTCACCTCTGAAACTATCCACATGCCACAATTTCAAAGTCAGACTAATTTATAAATATGCTGAGAAAGGCAGATCTTTTTTAAGGACTCAATACAATAAGAACTGTGTTCCGTTACTTCGTAATGTGGACAGTAAATGGGAGAGCTCATCGTTTTCACGTAATTTTTCTTTTTCAGAAAATAGGAGTTTAATTGTAATTTTTATCTATGGTTATATTCTGTTCTCTCCAGATTTCTGCAGGTCATCTTAAATCTGGCCTGTTCAACTGGCTGTGGGTACTTGATGATTTTCTGAGACACAGACTGCAACTCTGAAAGCAAAAAACCACAATAATTTCTTGAGGTGGTTGGGGATGGATGAATTCCCAAGGTAAGGGGCGCCAGGGAGGGGAGCAGGAAAGGAGAACAATGGGAAAGACAACCAGAGGGAGAGCTGGCAGCTTTCTGAACATTTGGATTGCTCTCCAGAGGTTGCCCTGGAAATCAGTGGAGTTTGCAGCAGGATGTATTGAAAAGATATCGAGCACATAATCCTCAGCTCCTTCATAAATGCTCATCCACAGGTGCTGCTCAGCTGCTGCAGAGCAGGAGTGGTAGTAACAGATGTCACCAGTACAGAAATACGTTGGCTTTGTTAAGCCTCGGGTTTTGCAGAGGCAGACACAGACTTGGTCCTGCACGTTCTGCTCAGTTTTGACTCCCTGTGAGGTTTGGGTGGGGAGGGCCTCCCATTTTATCTTCTAGTTCAAAGAGCAGAACCACTTTTCTCAACGTTTGGGGCCATTTTGACTAAACTGCAGACCTTTATTAAATGCTCTCAACATCAGCATACTGATTATTTATCACTCAGAGCACAGGTTGGTCATTCTTGCCTAGAAAATTATGAATATTGCTCAATGCTTTCTTGACCTTAGTCTCAAAGATGAAGTTGGTCAGCTGTCTTGGTGGACTGAACACAGTCCTGCTCTACTGGAGTTGGTCCAGTTCCAACTCTAGAAACTCTTGGAGGTCATTTTTCTATTTTATTGATTTCATGTACTCTTTACATTTGAGCCTCTCTTTTCAGCCCAACTAGGAAAGTCAGTAGTCAATATTTCTGGTTAGAAGTCCTTTCTTCATTACTGTCTTGTTAATATTTTAACTTATTTTCTCTAATGAGTGCCCTATCACCTCTGTATTATGCAAGACTTCTTTGGTGCACCCAAACCAACCAAAACCTACCAACTCCAAAGACACCCACTCTAATGATGAATCTGGCAGATCAGACAGACAGAGAAATAATTCAAAGGAATCATTAACAATCTTAGCTTGAAAAAAAAAAAAAAGAAACACAATAAAAAAGTGTATTTGATCTGTTCACATTTAGCATCAATTATAGAGATAATCTAAAGTCGACAGATTTCAAATTTTAATTACCTTTAGATTTGCATAGTAGTTTATTAAATGCCTTTTTGTTTAAGTCTGTTTAATATGGTATTTAATTAAACCTCATTCTAGGTCAAAGTAATTTAATTAAAAAACTTACTGCCTGTAGGTCTTGCATAAACAGCATTGAGCAACCCCTGAGCTTGTATGATCACCAACAAAGTTGCTTCCTTGCTCAGGAACAAGCTGATTACTTATAAAGCTCAATTACTAGAAATAGGAAAATAGGGAAATACTTTGCTATTAGTAAATCCCAACTCAAAATACAGCTGTCCCACAGGAAAATGCTTCTGTACAGAGGAGTTGTTTAGGTGTAAGTGCACAGAAGCCCAGTACACATCCATTTCTGAGCAGGACTAGAAGGAGTAGAGGGATACAGTATTTTAAATTATACTCCAAAGGATTTTAGTACAAAACAATGAAAAAATTCCAAACACATACATTCCTCTTCTCCAGGGTGCACCTAATACAAAGCTGGTAGCATTAGGATGTCTTTAGGTACCTGTACCTGGCCCAAAGGATGTCAAATTTGGTGCACAACAATCCAGTTTGAAATGTAACAGTTCAAACAGTGCTCCACCAATGATTTGGGCAACCTTGCACAGATTAAAAACATATTTAAGTCCTGGCAGTATTTTCCTCTTAAGTTTGTAATATTTTTCATTTCCAAATGGAAATTTGTCCAAGGTTGTGGCTATCTTGAGAGGTAGGGTCCATCAACTGCGGGTTGTAACACTTCACAAATTCTTCTGGTCCTGCTTTGCTTCCATTCAAAATGCTGCCATGGGGACCATTTTCTGTTTTCTTGCTTAGATGATAATGGATTCATATTTGCAACAGTAGACTCAGAAAAGTTGGAAGACTCTCAAGGTCCCTCTGAGTGGAGCCCATCTTTACCTATCATTTCTTATTTGTTACTGAGCTATTGATCCTAATTCTGCCACGGACACCTGCCTCTACTATCCAGTCAGAAAAATCTCCAAATCTCCAAAGACAAGCAAAGACAATCTGCCAAGAGGTTTCCACTTCTGGGCATAGTTTGTTCAAAACACCTGTGAGGCCACTCCTTACTGTCATATTGAAAAATCTTAGAAGAAATCTAGAAAGACTTCCCTTTAGCATGATGTCTACAGAAAAACTGACAGATTTGTTTGGATTCTGGCTTATTTTAAGAGAGACCTACTGTCTTATTTTTCTCGCATATCTATTTGTTGCATTTACCTGCTGCTTTCTGACATAGTCAGCATGCAATTTTTTGCAGTCGTTGCAGTCCACATTCATAAAGCATCGAGTGTAGCGAGGTGCTGGACCACAAGGAGGGCTTCTGAAATGCTGCCATAATACAAATAAGTGCAAAGAAATAACAACAGTATGCAGAAAGGATTAATTTTCCCCTCTGCTTTCACCAGTAAGAAAAAGAAGGCTCTAATATTCAGACAGATAATAATCGGTGCATATTGCACACAGACCACATGTACCAGTTAATGTGCAAAGAAGGATTGCATAGGATGCCTCATGATTGCCTTCACAGGGAATTAGTGTGCAGATTTGCAGAGGAGTTTCATACTTCTTGATGATACTGTAAAAGAGAGTCCAGGCTGAAGCACACTTAGGTACCTTCATGTCTGATTTCCCTTGTTCCTGGGTCCTTCACTGCAATTCTCTTTACTGGGGGTGGAAACACAGGTATCCCAAAAAGCCACTCACTGGATTCATGCTCTTTGGTTCAAGATTGTTTAGAAGCATATGTCAAGGATATTTTCATGAGTAGCATGCACTCTCACACAAACCATCTTTCTTCTCTGTTTATCCTATCCTAAAACTACCTAAAATACATTAAAGAAAGGCAAATATGCACCTGTTAAGGTAGACTAGGAAGTTTTGAACATGGCTGCTGCTTGATTTTCAGAGGTGCAAAGCTACTAGAAGCTCTTTGCAGGTCTTGGCTCTCTCAAAAACCTGAAGTACTTAATGCTGAACCTTTGGTACCTGTGGGTACTTTGTGAAAACCAGGCTACCCCAGGGAACATGTGTACAAAAGCAGTCACTATCTTTTGTAGACTATGTGGTCATGTGTAGTTGTTTATTTAAGGCAGGCTTTGAACTCTGAAGGAGATGCAGAGATAGAAGACCTTGCAACACTGTGGCAAATTATGTAAATATCACACAAAAGGAAGCACCCTCAACAGTGATTTCATTTGTGTTCTCTCTAAATTTCCATCATCATAGATTCTGACTAAACAAACACCGTTCATCTTGTGTAGTTATTTGGAGAGAGAACCCGGTGGGAACTATGCTTCTCTGAACCACGTCCTAGATCTTTTTAGCTTAAAACCTCCACCACCCACATCCCTGGACATTTCTACATTCACCTGCAAAAATTAACCCTTAATTCTGCTGTATCTTTCCAGGTCCCAAGGCAATTGGTTACTAGGCAACAACCCCTTATTTTCCCCGGTTTGCTTTTAATTGAAGACAGTGCTAAATAAATAACATCACCAAAGAAGAAAGGCACTCTCTAATGGTGAATAGTCATTACTAAAGTCATAGTGAGGGCTGTGGTAAGAGGGGGATGGGTACAGGAAAACATTCCCCTCCCTGAAATATCCTCTTATCACCAGCAAACAGTTGTTAAATATACAAGGAAGGACCTTCTGCCTGTTTGTCTTCTAAGTGTGCAAAAAGAGGCCCACATGAAGGTGGGCAGTGCTGTCTGGTGCCCTGCCCCAGGGTTATCTCATTCTTCCTTCTGCCCACTTGCCCATCTCTCACCCACACCACCTGACAGAGCCCTCCACAGATGGAGGGAACCACTGAACTGCCCAGCCTTCCTCTGTGAAGAGACCTACACCTGTGTCTCCACAGACAGAACCTCCAGCTGATCCACCCTGTCTGCCTCAGGAACAGGACACAGAGGACCCTTGGAGAGCAAACCAAATTAACAGAGCTCCTGGTTTACACAGGAAAGCAACGCTACCCCTGGAGTGGTGGAGTTGGATCCACCAGACCCAAAATGACTTCAGTCCCACAGCAAGTGTTTTGCACAGATTTTTGAGGAGACCATATCCAGCACACACCATTCCCACACTTGGTACCCTGCACATGCAGCAGGTTGGTCTGGACACAGAGATGGAATTTTTGCAGTAATTCCTGAAATCTTAAATGCAAAAGGTGCCACTTTTCAAAAAGTATGGGTTCTTCTGCTTTTGGTAGTACTGTCTCTCAGAGTAAGGTGGAAACATGGACTAGAAACACTACAGTTCCATCCTCCAAATGGAACACGAACAAGCTTGTGTGCAGGCAGAAGGTGAGAACACACTTGTATGATGCAAAGAGTGCTAATGTGAACAGTGAATGTTTCAGTACACAAAGCCCCTAATGCTTTGGTAGTCATTAGTCATTACATTGGCCAACTCACTAAATGAGTTTTCCACACTGCTGCATGAGTTCCAAGAGAATATTTAGGAACTTGCAAGAAGTCAGGGAGGATAAGCTGTAGCAGCCTGTACCAGATGACATTAAAAAGCTACAGAAACATCTCAAAAACAGAGCCATTCTACTAAATATTCCCAATGCTGTGTTAGGTGGAATGTTATGACGGGAACCTTGCTGCTGTCATAGGTATGTCTATGGCAGTAGGTGCACAGCACTTGAAAGCAGATGCTGACTAGACCCGCTCCAAGTTTGGACTCACAGATGAATTTATGTAACATTCACAGCAAAGGAAACAAAAAATTGATCTGTTAGTTTCCTTATTTAATGACTGGACAATTAATGATGTAATTGATTTTTAGGAAGAGTGTTTAACCAGAGAAACAACTGACCTAAGTCTCAGGCAAAGGAGTAGTAGTATCAAAGATTTTCATAAAGTGAGAGCTGTGGAGCAAGCTCTCTTCTTCTATTGAGAGCTCTGCCTAGCTTCTCCACATAACTCTTTGCTCCCTGGAAGCCAAATTCTTGTCCAAGCAAATTCAGCCAGGCTGCAGAGCTAGACCTTACAGGCTCACTTCATCCCAACAAACTGAAAGCATAAATAAATGCCTTCCTAAGTTTAGAACCTGACTACTTTATATTCACTGGAGAAAGAATACTGCCTCAAATTTGAACTGCCCTCTGGAAGCCTATCTGAATTGGTGGCTTAAATGGGGTTCTTGTCTCTAAAATCCAGGCGTATAATGCAAGTTTGGTGGGAAAAACCCAGGCTGTACTATGTCACAGCCACACACCTCCAGTACGAAGGAAAGAAACACTTCTCCATTGTGCCTGGTTTGTTTGCCTACTCTGTGCAAAGAGAGATTTTCCAAAGTGATAAGAGTGAAACATTTCACTCAAAATCTTAAAGAACACAGAATTAGTTTGTGATACCTGAAATAGCACTACTGATGCACTTCCTTTATATCTCATTCTGACTCATGACATATATCTTCAAGACATCCCCTGCCAGACAGCCGATAAGACTTAATCTAGGGCTCCAAATGACTAATTGGGGAGAATATATCTTAAAGAGAATGCTTTTAATTTTCTGTGTTTGACATCTTTATATATATTCTGTGAGATGATAAATACATTTTCACCAGGTTTCCACTGGTGCCATATGGTGGCTCACAAAAAGCTGAACAAATTAGGTGTAATGAGGCTCATTAAATAAAATAAAAAGGGAAGATCTGCTATTAAAAAGACTTTTAGAATGTGCAAGATGGTGTTCAGGTGGAGAAGACACCCTGTGCCTTGCTCCTCTGGTATTTCCGATAGATGGTCAGAAATGCCTTTGCCCCTCTCAGAGGAACCAGTGGACCTGTGAAGAGAAGCAGCCTCAGGAACATTTCAAATATGAGCAGAAGGCAGACCAGAAATACCTTTCCCAAACACAGATGCAAGCCAAATGTCCTTAAAAGTGGAGAAACTGTGGGAGATGCCAGCTGATGGACAAGGTAATACTGAATCAGGTAATGGCTTCTGATGGACAGATGACTCATAAGTCAAGGGCACCAGGCCAGAAGTCCAGCTGCAGCAGGAGGGTGAAAGAGCTACAGGCAACAAATGGGAAAAAGGACTGGGAAGGGAGAGAATCTCTACAAAACTCCATCAACCTCTGCCTTAACAACTGTTTCCCAGTTCATTCTGGCAGTATGACTGGGTGTCCTCTGGAAGGAACCTACCAGAACTGCAGCAGTCCCTCAAAATGTAACAAAATCCCTACCATTGGCTTGCAACACATGCAAACAACTAGATAGTGCTGTGCACCTTCCATCAGGGTTATCTGAGTATTTACAGGAGCACAAAGGATGCTTTTGTGTGACCCCAGAAGTTAGAACATGGACACAAGCACCTCAGGTCGTGTCTGCACTGGGGCCACTCTCGCTTGAGCTATGCTAGAGAAGAGCATCTCAAGCTAATTCTGCACTGAAAATCTACCTAGAGTGTTAGAGAAAACCCAGTTGGTACTACTGTGGGACACATCCACTGCTTAATTACTGTTAGAGCTGTGGCTCAGAAAGATGAGGTGCCCTACAACAGTTGCTGTAAGAATCAGCCTTCCTCTCCCCTGCTTTTCACATGCGAGTGTGTGCTCCTTCTCTGACCTGGCAGGAGGACAAACTCAACTCAGCTTCCAAATCAGCTCAGCTGCTTTGGAATTGCTGGATTAAGAGCAGGGTGGTTTTAACTCTTTTTTTTTTGACAGTAAGATTACTCAAGAAAATTGGCCAAAATGGATCAGCAGATCAAAGGGAAGGACTCTGTTGTCAATTATTTAAAGGTAGTCTATCACACTGAACCCAACCCTATCATTATAATTATGATAGAAAAATTTGGTACCAGCATGGCACTTAGCCTTTCTTCATGTCTTTACATTTCCATTTTCATTAAGTTTTAACAGACTTGCCAGTAACAACTATTGCATCTCTGCCCTCTGGCCATTTCCTAAAGCCTGTGCCTTCACCTAAACCCATCACACTCCAAAAGTCCTCTGTAGGATTCCTGTTTTAGACATTAATGTCTAAAATAATGTCTTCAATAGAAGCAGCAGATGCACAAGGCAGAAATAAAGACATACAGAGCAGGAAAGAGGGAGGACAGCACTGATTAAGTTTTTCTGTGTTACAGCTTGTTCTTCCAGAAAGGCTTGCTGTCAGCTGTTCCCTAGCACTGTGCATGTGTCTCTTCTGGCTTTAAAGCACTGCATTGTGTGTCAGATGCAGCACAATTTCTCCTGGCTATTGCTCACTAATTGCAGACCCACTTCAGGGTCATTCAGCCTCTGCTCAACAGGATGCTGCACTTCACCTTTATAAAAAGCCCTTCCTGGGGCACATTAAACAGCAGACCCTACAATGAGAGACATGATATACTAATTAAGTTACATCAGCTGCATATTTTCTCACATCCCACATGAAAGAATGGTACACTTCTCTAAAACCTCTAAAGATACAGACAAGTATAACTAACCAGTGGAGGAAAAGAAAGGTCCACACTTATTCTGGCAATATGTCCTTAACAGGTCCTTTCACAAGGAAAACACTTAGGCTAGGAAATGAAAATAAAGCGTTTTGGTTCAGTCTGATCATAAATGGGCAGATAATCAATGAACTAATGTATCAGACATTAACAAAATAGGGGGAAAAAAGATAATTTTTGTACTTATTTACACCCTGTTCATATATCGAGAGAGAACCTGTGTAACTCTTTCTTTAAATTTCCCAAACTGGAGAGACGTTTGTAAGACTTCACTGCCTTGACTATATTTACCCTATTTTATGTTACCACAAAGAGGACTTGAAGCTGATAAAATATACTTCCAAAGAGCACATTAGTCTCCTTTTGGAATGATGAGCTGCCATTAAAACTGACAGGTATTTTCGATAATTTCCCATGGGAAACTATCCCCTGACTCCTCTAAAAGCTTTTCAAACCCCACTGCTGCTGCCATTCACAAAGCACAAGCAAAACACCCCACTCCTGCTGTCCATGTCCAAGCGCTCTTCAAAAACAAATGACAAATTCCCCAGCAAATTGCTACTGAATACAATTTGCCTGCCCTCCTTGATTTTGCTTATAAGGAAGAGTGTTTTGTTCACATTACTCTTCCTGCCAAAACCATATTATCACAAGTTAAAGGGGGAAATTACTTTGCAGGAGCCTTTAATTAAAGAGGGTCGCATTTCATTGCCTTTTTTCTCTGTGATAGACATTGCTATCCCTCCCCTCTCCTTTCTCCATCTTCCAAAAACCAATCCAGAACAGGTTGGCATGATGGTCTTTTACCAAATCTACATCACCACTGAAATTCACTTGTTTGATACACTGTCAGAATGCAGCACTGCACAATGCAATAAATAACTGTTTTATTCACTGAGGGCTTACCAGGTGCTGGGTATCACACTGCCCTTTCTAGTACTGTGCAATAATTTCAATTTTTTTACCCGTGTGTTAATCTAGCATTAAGAAATAATTGCAAGGAGCACAGTATCATAGCCTGGCTTTTTTTCTTTTTTAATTTACTTGTCCCATTAATTGCAGCTGAATTGTTCAAATTTTCAAGTGTTGTTGAGAGTAAAAAGCTTTTTCTATATTGTTATATATATCTATCTATGTATATCTTTTTCTATATTGTTAACTTTTCTCTGAACTAGAAAACTAGTTTCTCATGCCTGTCGTGAGTCTAAGTGAACTGCTACGTTCATTTTCTCTCAGAAGAGAGATAATGTTGTGTGACTGTGTTTTTTGAATGATTAGATTCTTTACCTCTGCTTCACTTCTATCTTTGCTTCCATCTAGCTCACTGAAATATCACTCCGAAACCTGTACCAGACATATCAGTGCCATTCGTGATCAGATATCTTTCCAGGATTTGCTGCCTGGCAGACCACTGCAAGATTTTTAAGACCTTCAGCAGTAATTTCATTTTTTTCCTTGAAAGAGAATTTTTTCCTCTAAATGTATTCCCTCTTCCTTTTGGGGCTGATACACATCTATGAAGCATATCTTGCTTTCCTTGCTTAAAAACTCCTGGATCAGCAGAAGTGTGTGCAACTGTAGGTGTTAAGGGTTTCTCTGACAGCATGAGGTATTTTGGATGGTACACTCCTAAGCTCATTTCAAAAGAAACTATGGGGGGTTTATTTTCACTGTTATACAGCACAAATTTATCACAATTGGAATAAAAAGACTTAGCAAAAAACCCCATAAGCACGTCCTTGTCAAGAAACCATTATCTAAATAGCCCCTGAGTGTGTCACAAGCACAAAACGACATTCTTTCCTCAGGAGATGCCTTTCAAAGCCGAGAGGTAAAAAAGGCATGATGAAGTACAGGGTTCAGAAAAAGATGACCTGAGGTCTGTACACTATAATTCATCAAGCATGAGCTCCAATCCAAAACATGGAAACATACAGGAAACTTATGGTAAATCACCCTAAAGAATGAAGTCCCTGCGTAGGAGGTTGTGTCCCTCAAACCTACAAGTAGATGCTTTCATTCAAGCATAAAATAGTCATAACTCTCAACGTCGTAATTCTCCTTAGAGGATTTTATGAGCTCTATCACAGATGCATTGACTTAAAGCATTAGCAGGTTTGGCTTATCTTTCCCCTATGTATTTGGGTATATATGGCCCTGTTTGGTGATGACTGATTTGAAAGTTGAGTTCAGATTTAGCACAGCAATTTGCTCTGCTGCTATAAATCTCTCTCACCCAAAAATAACTGCAGGAGGGGTGAGGAAAGGAGGGAAGTCCTGAGCACAGCCAGTGCTATAGAAGTATCTCCTGAACTCCACTTTGAGTCAAATAGAAATATCTGAACCCCCTGAAGCTTCACTACCTCCACATCATCCTTCTCAGGTATTTCTGTGAACAGGCCAGGATACAGCCAGAGCACTGTGCTGTCTTGGTCCTCTTGGCAGGAGAGAATTGCCATTACAGGACAATAGAAGCTAAGGCTATTTAAGAAACAACATTATAAAAGGCATTTTAAGAATCTGAGTTGTAATAGCTGTGTTTCTAGTCTAAAGAATGAGTCCATTAAAGAAAGCGTCACTAGATGTTTCCATGTTTATTATGTGCTAGTAACTCTGGGCTGAATGTGCACAATTTGTGAGTACAAAGACATTTTTCTTCTAACAGCCAATCTTAAAAACTCAAGCTGGGATCTGAGAGGTGGTGTGGGCTTTTCATTCTCATACCTCATTACCAGGAAACATCAATTAATATATATTTGCTTATGCAGCTATAACTGATCCTTATTATTCCATTTTTTAATCTTGAAACCCGTTTGAATACAAGTGCCAAAAAATGCAAACCAGACTACAGAGTTTACACAATGATGACCCAGTGCCTATTATATACTATAACTCAGCATACTTGAGCACAAATTGAAAACATCTGACAAAAAGCCACAAATGTTGCAAAACTAATAACCCAGATAAATGGTGAAGGTACCACTGTTTAGAGTCAAACTCTCCCCAGACGACTGCATGGGTTGTTACTGTCTTCTAAACTCCTGCCAGTATCTTTTCAGGAATGAGTGCTCAGGGCTCAATATATTATCCTACACAAAGTCACAAAAGCCAGATAGGAGGGCTATTACCTCCCTAAATTATCATGTAGTATCTCTGTCATCATTTCCCTGGTGGCAAGCATATGGTATGGTGAATTTATATTTAAACTATGGCTTAAGCACTAGAAGGGCAGGAGTTTATCAAAAAGGCTTTGAGCAACAACTTGTGCTCCACCCACATATGCTACAAGCCACCAGCCCAGCTTAGATGAATCCAACCTGGAGCTCCTGCCTCTCCTGGGATCAAGGAGGCAAGCAATTCAAGTCAGTAGCCATTGTGTAATGAAATGAGATTTTTAGAAGACTATCCTAAATTACAATTAGTTCATAATAATTAGCAATGAACAACAACAACAAAAATAGCATTCATTCACTTAAAATTATTTTTAATGTTATAATGACTGGTACATAATTATACCAGGGAAGGGCTATTTAAAAAAAGGAAAAAAAAAAAGATAACTTCAAAAGAAGAGAATTCATTTGCTGTTTATTTGCTTCAGGGTTCTAATTACTCTGGAAACCAGCAACCCTCCTGGTAGGATTACTGACACGAACGCAACTGCAGCTGCAAGGAACGCTGAGCACATCAGTTTTTTAGCACCATTAAAACAGTCCTCTATAAATACCAGATGCATCTATCTATCTATTTCTCTCCCTTCTCAGCACTTACTAGCAGAGCAGTCACAGAGCATATCACAAAAATGAAATGTGTAGCTGTGGCAGAACTGGCGCAGTAGAGCAAGTAATTTGTATCAGGCTGTATAAGAGTTTAAGTTTTATTATTAAGTATATGTCACAGATATACTAGCACCAGTTCATCTTCTTTCCCCTTGTAGTTCAGAGTTATACACTTATTAATAAAATCCAGATGGTCATTTCAACACCCTCATTTAGCAAAATAAGCCAGTCAAATCTGGTCAGAGTCGCATGGACTCCATGTAGCAACGAGAAAGTCCTGGCAACTTTAATTGTTGCCGTCTAGAGGAGATTTATGATGCTATCCATCCTGGTCCTAGCTAATAAATCACACCTTCCTCCAGTCTTCAGCAGATATGTTGGATGAAAAAGGCTGGGAGGTCTCTTTAGTGCCTCCTGAAAGTGGCAGAGAAATAGAAAGGGAACCTCTAGGCTCCACACTGCTTTTGCTTATACCCATATGGACTCTCAGAGAACTGGTTTTGCTGACGGGGTTTTGAAAACCATCAACAGGAGAATTTTTCTCAGGAATGGAAGTTGGAGGAACCTCGAGCTGCCATTCTATTCTGGTCCCAGCACCTAAAACATCTGGCTTGGTGCCTCTATGCCTCATCTTCCAAGGAGAAACCCTCAGGTGACACTTCCTATCATTTGTCTTGGCTAGTAGGTAAGCTCTCAGGACAGCCACTGCCCTCTACCACACCTGTGCAGCCATTCTCACCAGCGGGTGACAAGTACAACACCAATAAAAAACAATAGGTAAAAGAAGGAAAATATCTTCAAATGTCAAATTTTTGCATTCTGTATCTCCCCTTCACTTTTCTAGCCAGCTAATAAGAAAAATCAACATCGCAGAGCAGTTAGGCATTTCTTAGGTCCAATCGGAACAGCATCAAGGAGAAAAAAGTATAAATGTTCTATAAAATAATACTTTTATCAAAATGTAAAAAAAATTTATCAGAAAGAGACCAGGAAATGCCAAACCAGCAGTTTCCTTAAGAGATTGTCCTGGAATGGTCTTTGGGCAGCAAAATCAGAGGACAAATTAAAATTCTTACGTGATACTTTTAACAAATGTATTACTGAAAGACACGCAAGAGAGGCTGGGAGCCTACACTTACAATATCACAGAAGAGTATCACAGAATATTCTGTGTGGGAAGGGACCCACACGGATCATCAAGTCCAAGTCTTAAGTGAATGAACCATGTGGGGGTCAAACCTGCAACTTTGGTATTATTAGCACCAAGCTCTAACTAACTCAGCAAATCTGAAGCCTGGGAAGACAAATCAGATGGGGCACAAGAAGAACACCAGTGAAACAAATCCCAGCATTCCAATGTTTAATATCTTCATAAGCGATCTGGACGATGGGATAAAATGTACAATTTTCTAATGATACCAAATTGAGTGGGCAAGCAGACACTTTGGAAAGGAGAGCCATCCTGCAGAAAGACTGCATAGGCTGGAATAGTGGGCTAAAAAGAACCTTATGAAGTTAAACAAGGTCAGGTCTAAGGTCTTGCACCTGGACAAACAGAATCCAGGCGTGAAGCATGGGCTAGGATCTACCTGGCTGGGGAGCAGCTCTCTGGAAAGGAACCTGGGGGTCCTAGTGGGCAACAAGCACAATATGAATGAACAGTGTGCTGCTGGGCAAAGAAAGACCACAGAAAGATGGCCTACATGAACATGTGCATCCCCAGCTCCATGATTTCCAAAGTTGCTATTTTTGTACATGCTAGGAAAAAGCACAGTTTAACAAAACTTCACATTCAGCGATCCTCACAAAATGTTCAGCTTGTATTTGCCAGCTCTTTACCAAGCCAATTCATTTCTTAAAAGCAGCTTAGCAGAGATAACCACTCAGATTTAGATTTGAATTCTTCTGTATGACATTCATCAGTAGAAAAGAAATACTTTGGAGATAAAAACAATCATATTGTTTCATTAGCCTGAAATATTTCAGATGGGGTCAGCAATAAAAGTAGATAGCTTTTAGATATGAGCACAGCAGAAAAACTATGTTTCACAGTGAGAGTTCAGAATGACTCTGGCAAATAACCTGCTCTTCTAACAGAAAAAGTGAGAGTAAGGTCAGGTCAGTCCATGGACTGACTTTTTTGGCTGATGAAGGTCTTGCTGTTCTTTGAGCTGTGTGTTGTGCATCCTAATACACAGAGTTTCAAAGCTTCCCGGTGGTTGCTTTACCTCACGGGGAAAAGCAAACACAGTGGCAAATGTTCCATAAACTCCAAAGACAGAGCCAACCTTATGATCTACACACATTATTTTCCCTGAAGGCAAGTCAAAATAGGATGCCTTTCACGTGTAGATGTCTCAGAGTGTTCTTCCTCCTTTAAACTCCTGATGAGACATCACTCCTGATAGGAAACATTTATGGATGACCCTTTCTCCAGGCCATCACAAGATTTAAGAGAGGTTGTGGAAGTCAGTATGAGCCCCAAAACAGATTTTAATCAGTACTGACTGACCTCCTAATGCATTAATTTCTTTACAGAAAAGCTAAAAATTATCTTCATTAGAAAAACAGGCACTGTATAACTAAAGCACTAGTATTTCAGAAGGCAATGGATAAAGCAAGTAAGAAAACTCCAGACAAAATACTTCTTAATTCCATTTAATCTTGGAAAGTTACTCAGACTTCACTAGAATACAACACCACAACCTAGTAGAGACTTTTAGTTTGACCAGCAGAGTAGCCTGTGGCAGCCCATAAAGCCAACTTGTTGGTATTAACATACAGGACATCACTTAGAACTTAAGTTCTACAAGACAACTTTGAACTGAAAAAAAAAGAACTAAAACAAAAATAATTGATATACTGAACTTCAACCGCCTTTCAGATTAAAATTTTATTGGTGTATATTGCTGAGATCTAATTTTTAAACTTCTTATGTAAATCAGAAGTTATTTTGGGACCTTAACTTTAACTGTGATGCACAAGCTGTCATTCTGAGGTATCATCAGAAAGATTACAATGAAATGTTAAAAGGGAAGAGTCATTCCCTCCAGGCCAGCTGAAGCAGGAATGGCACATCTCTCCAAGTCCACCACAACCCCTAAATTGTACAATAGTGCACTTCAATTATTCCCCTGCTTTCAGTGTGCTAAAAATAAGACTGACATCAGAAACCAATTTTAACTAATACTATAAAGCTAAGTGCATGCCAATGTCAGTAAATGAAATGTAAAATTAATTAGCCTGCACGAGAGGAAAGCCTTGTGAAAGAATTCACTGTGGTAGTAAACGGTGAGCACTTTGTATGCCCTCAAGCTGCACTGAAGTCATTACTACTCAGATGTCATGAAAGGTAGTTTCACAAAGTCTTTTTCAACACGATGTTCATAATTTAATTTCAGACAGACACAAAAACCAGCTAGCCAAACCCAAGATTAACTGATGTTAGCTTCTCATGATTCCAAGGGGCAGTATTTAGCCTCAGACTGGTGGACAGGAAGCTCTCTATAACTGAAGTTTTGATGGAACACAAGATTGTCTCCTCTAGAGCGACAAACATAATTTTCGGAAACAAGTACAAATGTTGTGTTCTCAAAACGGATGATCATTAACTTAGAGAGCTAACACAAACATGAAAGTAAACAGGGAAACTTTTGAAAGCTGACACTCAACATCTCAGGTTTCTACACACCCTCAAGTCACTGTTGCTTACTTTCCTGGACAAAAAAGACTTGACTGCTCTTAGCAATATACTCGCAGTGCAACTATGGATGGATGAACTTCTATATGCTACTTGCATGCCTTAATAACAACACTGCCAGAGAAAGTAAGCCTCCTTTGGTGGTGATTATGTTAAGAAATATGAGGCAAGAAGGTAAGGCTGGCAGGACATCACAGCCAGGGAGGAAAAAGGCAATTGCTAACTTGTGAAAACAAAAGAAAACAAAGATGTTGAAATAATCCATAGGAGAGAACACATCCTTTTAGACATGTTTGTCTTTAAAAGCCTCTTTTTTTCTCACAAGCAGAGTTAATGAAGCAATAGGGAGGACTGAACTTGATACTAAACAGTTTTAGGACCAGGAGCTGAAAGTACAGAGATAACTTGTTCCATGCTTCCCCAGGGCGTGTAGAATGCAAGTCTGAGCGAGTCACCGGACAGGCAGGGGAGTTCAGGGACACAAATGGCCAATTTAACAAGTGTGCTAATGTTCACTGAAGGGAATGACAATTAGAAGAGCAAGCTGTGTCTTAGGGATGAGATGAAGAGACAGTGAGGAGATGCAGTTTATTGGAAAGAGCTGGGATCTTATCTGTGCTCCTACCACTGAGATCCTGACTCTGCTACAGAAATATTGACTGTACTTCTGTGGAAGGTTGTTCAAAAACAATCTAAATACCACAGAAATACATTTCTGTACATAAAACATGGTCTTTGAAGTATCTGCATCTTGGCTGTATTCTGTAGAGGGGAATATTGCCTACTACACAGGGACTAACACCCCTAAGTGTAAGCAAAATGCTGTGATGAGGTGGTGCTGCAGAATGAAGAAGCATTAACAGCCTTGTTTCCAACACTGCTCTTGATCAAAAGAGATTACACTAAATGCATATAACTGTAGTGGTTCTATAACTAATAAGTGTAAGAATAATAATTTTCAGAAACTCTGGCAATTCTAAGACCACCAGCTCCTCAAACACTTTGACAGGGAGTAACTTTGCTCTGTAAGGTCACACTCTTTGGTGTTTATATGCCGAGGTCTTTGCATGCGCATTCACATTTGAAGAACTGGTTCCCAACACCATACTGCAAAACTCCATCTCTATACATAATTTAACATGGCCATGTGAAATTTAGTTTAATATGCAAAGCAAAGAACACATGAAGTGATAAACATTTAATGTGAGTGGAGTTGAAGGTGACATGCTACCATAAAATGAAAACATATAAAGCAGTATTTGTTCTTCCAGTCATCCCCTGCTAGACAACTTGATAACAAAATGACATACATGTATTTCCAGACTTAATCTGGATGCACAACAGAACCTAAAATTTAAACTAGCAGGCCCCAAGGATTTGGATCCAAGAATAGACTATGCCAAGAGAAAACAGTGAAATCTGATGATTACACTTTTCAAAAGAATGATCCCTCAAATGTGTCATGCCAAGATTATAAATGTAACCAAATATCCACAGAACCTACAGGCAAAATTTAAAATAGAAACCAGCCTTTATATACAAGAATGACCTGAGCCAAAGATGAGCATATTTTTCTTTAAAATCAATTTTTGCTTGTTGTTTATTTTCAATGTATTAGTCATTAATGTGACACTGACCAGTAGCTTCTTCTTCCTTACACCAATTTAAAATAAATAATAATTAAAAAGTCTTGCACTTACCGGAAAACCAACTTTCTTCCCCTACCAATTTTGACCTTTTCTGTTTGGGAGACATTGATTTTTTTTTACCGCCTGTGTTTCTAATGGAGCTTGAAATTAACACGGCTTTTTTGTTTACCTCCTAATTTGTGCACCACCATCATCAGTGCTGTCAGCACAGCCCTGGGAATAGGGCTTGTTTACTGCTTCTGCATAACCAGCAAGTGGAAGCATAGGAGCAGAAAATAGGTTTGGTTTAGAGTTTTCCCTCTATTTATTCTTTTTGTCCAGGTCCTTTTATAGGTTATATACTAATGACTTGAGTGATAACGTGGCTCATTTTGTCAATATTCCTTAAATGGAACATAGAAAGACTTGAGCTAGGTCAGGGATATGTTGAATTCCTCTGGTACATGTATCATAAGAAGCTGGTATTATTGTTGTGTCAGTCCAAAGCATCTGTCAGCCTTTTTCACAGTGGGAGTTTCAGCGAGACCTCGCACCACCTGTCTAATGTGGAATATCAGCTAAGAGAAGTCCCACAGAAACTCATTCTCTGAGTCACGGCTTTGCCACAATATCCAAATCTCTGCATTAAGACAGCTTCCAATATCGGAGTCCCTCCAGTGGCACAGGAACAATGTCACCGAATCAAATACTCAGGATCAGTACAGAGGCTTGTACTCTTCAAGATCTGCAGCCTTACCATCACTGTAAGAATGAATTTATTTCTCTTGGTTACCACCAAAGTGTATGGCCAGGAGCTGGTGACATACAAATTAATTTGAGTAAGTTACCATGTCATTATCATGCCCTTCAGTAACTACATGGTTGCTCTATGATATGTCCATTTAGTATTATGATAGGACATTGAATAATTGGCATTTGTCATACGCTATCAAACTATTAATATTGCCAACTACAAATAACTCTATCCATTCTCCAGATAGCACTACAAATTCTATGCACTGGTGTTATTTTAGTGCAAAGGGATGGACTACATGATCTATAAAACTTAGATATGTTTTACAGATGTTCTTCCCTAAGAAACTTTGTGGTCCGAGGTGAGAAAGAACAATTCTGTTCCCAAATATCCCCATGCCATGCTGCCATTGACTCTTGTATGAGTACTGGCATAATCTATTCACATAAGAAAACTATTTGCTCAGAAAAATATTCTAAACAGTTTTAGAATAGCTGTTCTAAAAAGTCCACCTCTTTAAGTATTATACCCACAAAAGCATACAGGTCTGGTGATCTTCCTCAGAATAATCTCAGTAACATGAGTTTCTTGTTCCTGCCAGAAATGTATCTTCTTTCTCAAAGTCCGTACCATCTCCTACTGTGCTCCCCAGTTTCCCCCTGCATACAATATACCACTTTATGACTCTGAGAATTTAGTGCTGCATTGATTCAATGCCTCTGATGATGTGCATGCAACGTATCTAGCCATTGGGCATTCATTAATAAAAATCCCGCTTCATTCCTTGTGAAAGATGAGAAGCTGTGTTTTAAATACAGTAATGTGGTATGTGGTACTTTACCTACTCTGTCAACTTTACTTCTATGTCAAAATAATAACTTTTAGTTAACTCAAACATACAGTGTATTTCAGTTGGGTTTTTTTCTGTATTCTCTCCCAGATGACAGCCTTGTTGATTTCTGTTTGTATCTTCATGCCTAAAGCCTTTTTCCCCTACAGAAGGTCATTAAGTTTCAGAGGGGCTTTTTTTCTGCATGAAGCTACCAAAATTAGTTTGTCTCTCAGCACCGCCCTGCTAGCATCTCAGAGACTAAACAATGTTGCTTCCTCTGGAGACAGGAACTCAGAAAGGTCATCTCCTGACCCAACGAGGCTGTGCATATGCACTCTGTATCCCCTAGGTTGTCTGTGGGCTGAGTATAAATCATTATCAAGTAGTAGAAAGATAAAAGTGAATCTGAATTTTAATACACATCTTCTAGGGCAGGAGAGGGGAGGGGTGGGAGATGGAGAGGATACAACAACCTAAACCAGAAAATAACCAAAACCCACAAAAATGCCTGGAGACTTACTTATTCTTCAGTGGAAGAAACCTGTAAGGTATGAGCAAAAAAAGAACCCCAAACAATGTAATTCCTAGCCTTCTAAACTGACCCTAAGAGGAAGCATCATATCTAAGGAGGAGGAGAGGCTGACTAGCCTTGGAAAGTGAGTTACTTGGCCGTTCAAGGACAGCAGATGCCCTTGTGGAAGGTTTGTGATGGGGAGACTTGCCTGTTAGTGGGCATGTTTCCTAAGCGATCCAATCTGATTTTAATAATTTATTTACTTCCAGCCTGAGCTACATGGAAGTAAATGACAACACAGACCAACAAGAGTCACCTGAGCAATCCAGACTCAGTGGATTTTCTCAAGAACAGTTTAAATAAAAGATACTTGGACTACACCACAAGAACAGTGGGATAATTTGCGACCTAACAGTGTCTCAGAAGAGAAATTTGCCTGCAGGTTAGGAAAGGATTCTCTCCTCTTCCTCTGTAATCATATAGTTGGAACCATTAATAGTAAACATTTGTCATCTCTTTGCAAATGAAATAAATGGAAACAACTGTGGTTAACACAGATGACTGGAGTGATGAGATGTGGTGCTTTCCATTGTAACTGCTATAGCACTGTGCATCTGCTTAACCAGCTCATTTGGGCCACTGCCGAAGGCTGAATGCCGGTCTGGATGGATCATGGCCTGACTGGGAAAACCAACCTCAAATGTAGTTTATCCCTGAAGTTCAAAAACATTTCTCTAAGCAGATCCCTGGTCTTATGCTCACAGGACTCAGATATAGTTTGAAATATGCTGAAAGGACTTCCACAAGTGTTTAGTCAAGGTTTACTAAACTAAGTTGCTTTGCACCAGCATGCAAATATTTAGCAGGGCACAAAATCAGAGGATCTTAAAGACATAATCTTAAAATAATGAAAACTATTTACATTTGAATTCTTATCCAGTGCTATTACAGTAATTGTCTTAAAAATAGATTCATGCATTTTTCTGTTTTCATTTCAATTTTTGTCAAAGACTGATGTATCAGAATGTTAATTTATATAATTATATATCCTGTAAATTAAAGCAGCATGGCATACTGTTTGGGAAAAGCACATTTCACACTTCATTACTTCTGCTGCAACTCAACCAATATTAAGTTCTGAATCTTCTGTTTCCAGTAGTCAGGGTTTCTTTGGTTGTTAATTTTTTTTCTTTTTTAGGTGTTGCTGTTCTCCAGTTATTTATTGCTTATCCGCAAGCTGTACTGTCCTCATGATGGACATGTGGATGGCAATGGTGGAAGTGTGGTGGTTTCCTCTAGTAACAAACAGAGCTAACAATGGAAGTGAATGGTAGGTTTGGGAAATGCATACGAATATCACGAGCACTGTAGGGGGACAGAACTGGTGGCAGTACAGCTTGTGGATCTTAGCACATTTCCATACGGACTTGCAGTTTTGATACCAGTAGTGAGAACAGAAGAGAATATATTTGTTTGATTTTGATTGGTGCTGCAGAATGAAGTCACAGCACATTATAGACTTTTCATTTGTCTCACAAAATCCAGATGTGCTGAGTTCAAATTGGTAATACTGTCAGAGCGGCTGAAGTATTAAACTGTAAACATAAAAGCGAGTTCAAAGAGTTGTTGACCACCTTTAAAAGAAAAACATATTTGAATTTATTCATATAGGTTTAAGAATTTATAAATGATGGAACCAGCCATCTGTATGACACCAGCTCTAACCATATCACAAATGGGAGCACTGGTAAGTTGCAATGCTTCTTTAGTAGCTTAAAACTGCACACGTGGATTTTTCAGGCAGCACCAGGAGTGCCCTATCTCCCACTGATCATGTATCTTACTGTATGCCACAGCAGAAGAAGCACCCTCACAGATGTGAAATTTTCCCCCATCCAGACCACAAACAGACAACTCAGAGCCTTTGGTTTCAGTCTGGCTTCTAACCAGCAAGCGAATTGTATGCAACAAAATCTGCTGCTTTCAAAGTCTGTGCAATGCACACAGACGGCGTCAGCAGCCGAGCACAAGGTCCTTCTCTGTGAAGTTCTGTGAATCAGCCTCTTTACCTTTTAACTCGTTCTGAAGTAGGCCCCTTACTGAAGCGGCAGGTTACACTATGCTAACAACAAACTGATTCCCCAGGGATGCAGTTCCCATACTTTAAAGGATATAAACTCTTTTTAGTGTCATAAACAAAAAGCTGCCATCACTGCAATGGCACAGCCAATGGCACAGCTTCTATTTAAGTAACTTCTATTATGTCCTTGTGCTTTCAAGCACTCTGAAATACCAAAACTCACAATACCACCAAATTTTACATATGGACCATCAAGGCAAATAAGGGTTAAGTTTCTGGTCTGGTATCCCCAGAAGCTCAGAGCAGAAATAGAGGCAACATGTCCTGAATGGCAGTCCTGCACTGTAATCCCAAGCACATCCTTCCATAAAGGTATTTTATTTCAAGATGCACAACTTGGCAGTTTGACTTCTTTTTAAGACTTTCAATTATAGCTCAAATTTTGTTCAATTTATTTTTCCATGGCTGTTTTTTTCCCTCTCTAGCACTCTACTGTTTTTTCCTCTCTCCAGAAACACCAAATGTTTTAAAACCTCTTTTGTTGTTAGCAAGTAGGAAAGGACGAAAATTTCTTGAGAATGCCTCTCTCTTTTTCCATGGAGGAAACAAAACAGATGTTGTGCTCTCCTCAGGGAGAAGGATCCTATCACACAGCAGGTGTGAGCAAAGGCTGCTTTGCATGTGGAGAGAAAAAGCTGCATTAAAGGATCTTGCTGGAAAAGCAAAACTGATAGCAAAAGCATTTGTTCTTTTGAGTTAGAAAGAGAAGTTCATTCGCCTAAAGAAAAGAAGGGATATGGAGAAAGCAGTAGGGAAAATAACACCCTGTTTTGCATTGGCAGGAGGAGCAAGGGCTACTGCCAACTTTCCCAATATTAATCTAGCATTTCCCTTAAAGCAATAGTTCTACAAAACAGGGAATGGCATGAAAATGTCTACTTTGGTTTCATAAAAGCTTTAAGCTTCAACCTCAAACGAAGAATAGGCTATAGACTCTACCTCCCAAAACATCCATAGCAAAATGTGGGTTCCTTTTAAACCTCATTATTTCTGAAGGGGGTCAACATCAGTCTTTTTAAGATTTTAGGCTGACATTACTCAGTAACTTTTACAACCTGAAATATCTCCTAAACCTTTCATTGTGACCTCAAAAAATAATTCAAAAAGTTCCCCGGCATAATAAGATGCAATTACTAAAAATATAATTTCACCTTTTGAAACACTTCCTTTGTATATATGTGAACACCAGTTAAGAAATAATAATGTTTGTGTTAACACCAGTAAATCCTAGACAACTCAGAGTCACTACAAAAGCACTGCCCATTGCATATGGCAATAATTACACAGAAACTGGCACAGTTAGTTCCAGCCTCTTGATACTGGCCTCACTTAGGATGAAACAGTGATGCTCAGTCTCTATCACACAGGGGGAAAAGGTCAGAGAAGCTTTCTCCATCTCCATGAAGACTAGTCTGCTAACATAAAAATAAAAAATATTTCCTTTGGAGTTTTAGTATTTGTTCTCTCACAGATCAAAGAGTATCTTCTCCTGCATGAATTAAATCATGTTTGCATAAATGTCAGCTCACTTTTAAGGACACCCCTGCACTACAGGCAGCCAGTTTTATCTGCAGAGCTCAATTTAAAAAAAAAAGGAGACATCAAATGAGCTGCTCCCAAAGCTGCTTCCAAGATTAAATTTAAGAAGGGACAGGTGTTCACAGGCATTATTTATACTGAAACACAGGCCCAGATGCATCCCTAGAACCTCCAAAATTCTTCTGCTACCCTCCCCTTGCATCTTTTTTCTTTTATGTGGGAATGATGCCAAAGCAAATAAGACCCTGTTTGCTTAGGAATGAAAGAGCTATGGTATTTAGGTACCCTTTTACTTGTTTAGTTCATCTGTTCAATTTTGGTGGATGCGTTTTTGACAAGTCTTCAGTAACCAAAACTGGGTGATTTTACACAGGGGCTAAGGCTGCTGCATATCCACATACATAAATAGGTAACAGCCAAATACTGCTCAAAATTGCTGAGAAGGGTTAGCACATTGTGTCATGAACACCGTAGTTGTATAAATATCACCACTGAGTGCAGCAGGAAATCAACAGAGTGCAGCACCAGAGGTGCATGAAGAGAACACAGAGCCAAAGCTACAGCAGCAGTCGTCTTCAGAAACCCCCAAACCCACATTCCCAGGACCTGTATGCCTTGGAGCTTACACCAAAGCCTAGCAATTCATCAGATCATATACTAGTGCACAACAGAGTTCTGTTCTTTGGATTAATTATGGCAGAGACCAGGGCACTGTCACTTCTGCACAACCTTTTTTACTGCAAGTAACAGTGTCAAAGTATTGCGAACAAACGCCCTCTTCCCCTGAAAAAAATAAAAATGTACATCTTTTTTTTGGTTGGAGCTGCTTTTGGATGACAAGTGAGCCAGCCAAAGTTTGGAAGTGGAAACATTGTCTGGAATAACTACCAGCAAGAGTACAATTCAGTTTTACATAGGAACACTATTCTAAAGCAAAGGACAGCTAAAAACCAATTGTTTTCTTTTTGTGGTATCATGTTCTAACTGCAAATAGCCATTGTGGCCTCAGTGCTACCCTTCTGACCCAGCAGTGAAGGGACAAGGGACAGGTCTGTGCACTGTGCCAGTACTACTGCCCTAAAGTGTCAAGGAGGACACTCCTATAGAGCTATGCTTCATAAGAACAGAAAGAAGATCCCAAGTCCACACTGTCTTTACTTTTTTACTCTCTTTGCAGTGGAAACATGTTCTGCTGCATACATGAACTTCTGGAAATACTGAGGAGCTAGGCTAGGTTTGTCTCCATCACCCAGATACAGTCTGTATTTTCTACTCTTGAGAAATAAACAGATTAATAAATTTGGTCCATCAAACAATAAATAATTCGTGTGCACAAATAGACTTGATTGACAACAGCCCAATGGTGCACGCTACCAATGCGGCAACCTGCCTGCTGCAAAAGCAACGTGTTCTCCAACCATCAGAAAGCAAAGGGATACAGCTGCTGAAGGATGATGTGAAATTAAAGAGGGAATGAAACGTGTGATCTTATTTAATCACACCTGGTGCTTCAATTTTTCAGTAACAGCACCCTGCTAGACTGTGTCAAATCAGTTCTACAAAGAAAAAAATTATAGTTGGAAAAATGAATTAACTCTTTCATCCCTGCTGTTAATACGTTATTCTAGTAAGAAACATCTTTAGCAGTGGCTGTTAAAGATCCTTTTTTCTCAGATGAAAGGTGCTCAGCATCTGACTAACCTGTCAGTGGACGACAGGGCTCCTGTGCCAGCAGGTGAGTGTGTGCCCTCCACAGTGAGAGAAGCACAGGTCTTAGGTGTGTGAATAAGCTATTATTATACAAAACAAATCTTCCTGGTCAGAATCAACTCGAAGGATTGAAGTGCCACACTGGGACCAGTCGTTTCTATTTGTTTCCTTAGGTGGGTGGCACATATGTGCAGAGAGGCAGTCAGAGGAAGCAGGACAGCTGGGGACAGCAGAATGCAAAAGGGCAGAAAGCAGCTCTTCCCTTGCTTTGGATTCTCTGCTCAGCACAGATTTCCTGTAAGAAGAAAATTTATCCCAGCAATTCCCTGGTTTCTGTTTTCTTTCGGGCTTTTCTTTTTTGAAGATGTTTGTTTGTTTGTTTTAAGTCTTATTTTACAGTTTGGGTTAATATTAAACGTCAAACATAATTTGGTTCTGCAGGCATTGCATGGTGTGATTACTGTGTCTCGTTGGCTAGTCAGACACTGTTCCTCAGTGTGCCCTATGTACTAATAAATCACTTGTGGTAATAGACAGTAAGTTGCTCTATTTAATGTAAAAAATAGCAGTTGTGGTTAAATGTTCCATTCTTTGGGGAAAAGGAAAAAAATAATCCTTCTACATTATTTTATTCAGCAGCAGAAAACAAAAAGCCAAGGTATAATTAGCTTAACATAAACATCTTTATATTAAATTCATTGAGAAGAAAATCAAACATGAAAAATAACTATCAGGCCTACATTCTGGTCTCCTCATTGAATTAATGTCACCAGTATGACACTGGACAAAGGAAGATATACAAGGCTATTGTCTGGATCAGCTGTGTGCTTGGAGAGGAGCTCATTTTTAGAGGGTAGAAATTTCTACATGCAAGTGTTACTTGTTTAAGAAATTGGTATTTATTTGGACAATATTGTCTCACAAGATGTCTAATTTTTACAGTATGGATTCAGCCAATTTACTGAAATACTAAGGCATTAAAGTAAATACCTCAAAACAATTTTAAGAACATTGTAGTCTCTTCATCATCACTTGTATAACTCATGCTCAGAGAGATTATCACACCAACGAGCATTTTTTTAATAAACAAAAAAAGACCTTCATAAATAGAAGATGCTAACACTGCAACACAAGGGTTTAATTTAAATCAGGGAAGTTTAAAATGCTGAATATAATCACAGTTCAAATTAACAAAAAGGAAACCTTGGTTTAAATCAGTTTTATTCTCATTTTACATTTTTAATAAGTGTTTTCCTTTAGGGGACAGAACCAAAGACAGAACTGAAATGAACTTTAAAAAATCATCGAGTCTACCCCTTCACTTGAGGCAAAGGCAAATATCCACACAGGTGACTCTTACCTATTCCTCACACATACAAACCTGCTCTACTCCAGCTTGCCCAAACACTCCACTGCAATATGCCTACAATATGTTTCTAATACCCAAACTAAACCTCCTCAGGTGCAAACGGAAATAATTACTCTCCCTCTTACCTTTGGCACAATCACATGCCACTGTGAATCTGTATCACAAATCCTTTAATATACTCCAAAGATTGTCTCTCTTTCTATCTTTGTACTTGCATCCTGGACCTAACTCTTTCAATATTTCCTCACTGGTCTTTTCTAAATCTCTGCTCACTCCTACTCTTTTTCTGGCACTCTCCAGTTTGTCTATAGTGTTCGATGGTGTGAAGCCAGCTCTGGACACTATCCCAGCAGAGTGACAGCCAACAGAAAAGAGTGAAGGATATCTTATGGCTTACACACAAGACTCACACTTACATTAAAGTCTGGTCTCTTCCCCATTTTCTCCAGCCATATCCCAGTGTGACTCATATTCAGCTTATGACATCCCAATACCACATGCTCTCTCACTGTTACTTACTCAGATATCCCTTGTCTGCATACATACATTTGTTTTCCCTTCCTGGGGAAAACACTTCACTGCAGGCCTTACTTACATTTGCTGAGTTTCCATCTTACTCATTTTTAACCATTTCTCCATTTTTTCACTTGGGACTAAACCTGCCTTCCACTATATCCAAGGCCTATTGGAGCTTTTAGTCCCTCGCACACTGCATTCTCTAGTCCATTGTTCAAGACACTAATGAAAACCATGGGCAGTACCAACCTGGGTCAGAATCTAACAGCATTGCACTTCAGGCTCCCTCCCCACATGCCAAGCAAACAATAATTGTTTCTTGAACACAGTACTTCAACAAGTCCTTCACCTGCCTTACGGTAATCTCACCTAGATGATTTTTTAACCTGTTTACATAGCTTTCAAAACACTGCCAACAGCTGTACTACAGACACACTTACTACTTTTATCTGCTACACCTCTTATTCCACTCAAAAAGGAAATTAGAGAGGTTTGACACCTTTTTTTTCTTAATAAATCCACACTGGCTGTTTTTCTATCAGCTTATTATCCTCTAGGTGTTTACAAATTGATTAACAATTTTCAGGAGCATTTCACCATGTATCAAAGTTAAGCTGACAGGTTTCCTCATTTTCATGTTTAAATTTGCCCTTCCTCATCCTTCACAAGTTCTTAAAGATAAAAGCTAAAGTTCAGGGCTGGTCCCATCTGACTGCCAGGCACACAGGGGTCAATTTCAAGAGACCCCAATGATTTGGCTGTGTCCAGCTCCTCTCCATTACTTCATCTCTGTCCTCCATTGCAGCTTGTTCTTTCCCCTCCATTTAAGTTAAACTGTTCCAGGTACCCCATCACAACTAACCTGTTTGGGAAAAATGAATCCAAGAAAGGCTGGTGCTCATCCTTCTCTTTGTGACCAACTCTGCCTTCCTTGTCCACAAAGTAAAAGAACTCTAATTTCCTATATTTCTCCCTTATTTTTATGGTATTGAAAAAACTGAATTTTAATACCCCTTGTAGTTGCCACTCATTAAACTGTTTGTGCTACTTTTTAAATTTGTCCATTAGCAATGCATTATAATATAACACATTATAATATAATCAGTAATAGTATTACCGATTTTCAAGTAATTGAAGAGGGCCTGAAGTACTTGTGATATTTTGTGTTTTCCTCCTTCAGTGAGATGGTCTGCTGCTGTGTCTGTAGTATCTTGTCTTCCAAAAGCCTGTCAGCTCCCTTGGACTTTCTTTTCCCTCCTTTCCTAGCTCTTACCTATCAATTCTAAAGTTCAAAGAAACCAGCTCTTTTAAAGTCCTTTGACATTATTCAGCTGCTTTCACTCATTCCTTCCTTTCCTTCAGATCAGAAACCCTTTTGTGATCATTTTCACTCACATTGTCTTGTCTTCAAATTCTCAACCACTTTCTTCTGATGACTCAGAATAAAGCAAATTTTTTCACTCATTTCCTTTGCTCTCAGAAACATAAGTAACCCTCTTTAGATTTTAACTGTTATTAGACAGCCTAGAGAAGATTCACTTGACCAAGTGTAGGCATATATTCACCTTGTCACCCCAGAGATCAGGCTCTCCCAGAGTGAGATTAAACTTACACCATAGTAAATGTCCAAAGCAAATCACATCGAACTGTAATGGTTCATATTTTTCCTACAGTGAACCACAATGGGAAGCTCTGACAATTAGCTCACACACTGGCATCTATGAATCACAGAACTGTGCCAGATGGAAAGGACCTCTGGAGGCCTCTGGTCCAACTTCCTGCTCAGAACAGGAGTAGTGTTAGAGTAAGTTGCCCCAGGTTGTGTCCAGCTGAGCCTGGAATATCTACAAGGAAGGAAATTCACACCTTCCCTGGGACCATCCCACCACCTTTTTCCCACCCCTTATATTTAGTTAGAATTTTATGCATTACAACTTGCACCCATTGCCTCTTGTTCTGATCTCATGCACATCTGGGAAGAATCTGTTTCTATCTTTTCTGTGCTCTCCCAACAGGCAGCTACAGACAGCAGTAACCCCCCCCTTAACCCTGTCTTCAAACCCAGCCCTCAGCCCCTTTTCTGCATCTTGTGCTCCAGCCCCTGACTGCCTTGGTGACCTATCCATGGACCCACTACATTTTGTCATTGTTTTTCCTGTGCTGAGCACAAAACTGCACAGACTGCTCAAGATGTCATTGTGCTACTGCCAAATAGAAGGGAATGATGGGTTCCCTTGACCTGCTGGCTACACTGCTGCTTGTACAGCTCAGGAGGTTCCTGTCCTCCTTTGTAGTGGGGGTACACTGCTTATTCATATTTAATTGTTGTTTATCAAGGTAGTTTTCAGCAAAGCACTACCCAGCCAGCCAGCCCCCAGCCTGTACTGGTGCAGGGAGTTTTTCCATCACAAATGCAGGACTCTGTGTTTGCTGAACTTTCCAAGTCTCTGTCAGCCCACTTCTCCAGTATGTCCAGATCCCTCTGAGTGACAATGCTGCCCTCCAGCACAAGCCCTGTCTCCAATCTGGTATCCCACAAATTTGCAGAGGGTGCACTCTGTCTCATCATCATGGTCACCAACAAAGGCATTTGGCCACTGTTGTCCCCTTTATCAATCCTTAGGGATGCCACTAGGTTCTCCATTCAATTCTTTTTCCACATGTGTTCCATAAATCAGCAATTTGGCTACAGGGGCACCATGGAAGACCACATCAAAAGTGTTTTTAAAGTCAAAAGTACACAACATGCAGTGCTTCTCCCTTGCCCACAGAACCAGTTCTCTCATCACAGAATGCAATCAGGGTATTTTGCCGTTAGTAAATCCATGTTAGCTTCTCTTAGTAGCTAAAGTTAGCTACTAAGGTATCTATGTTAGCTACCTCCTAGTTTGTTGAGTGCCTGAACCTCTAAACCAGAAGAGATTAATCACTCCTCTGTGTTATCCATACAATGGACTTATGTTAATAGTTCTTGATAGTTAAAATGCTCCTTACCCCTTGGACCTTTCCCATCAGTACTTCTGTTAGTTATTCAAAAAATAAAAAATTACTTGTCTTAAGCTTGTGGGCAGTAGATTTCATATGTTAGTAAATTTGTCAGCTTGTTGACATAAATTTAAAGACAGCATATATAAATACGTATGGCATTCCTGACAGTTAACACAGCACACACTTATTTATATGATTTGCACTTTTATACACAACTCCTGATTGATTTCAATTCCTTACATTCTCATTATATTTGGGCATGAGTAATGATAGATTATGCTAAGTAATTTTTTTTATTATTTGGGATTCATGTCAGGTTCTAATTATAAAATAGAACTTAGTATAAAAGTGAAATGCAATGAAAATGCTGCAGAACAGCATTTTACAAATAAGCTATAAAATCAAGGCCAAAAAAAAGCTTCTCATTTTATTTTTAAGTAATCAGTCTCATTAAGCAAGGAAGCATTCCATCAATGAACTGAATGTCAGTTCTGGTTGCCATATTTCTCAACAGCATAGAACTGGTAGATCTCATCCTCTACCGCACAGATTTTGTTTACAGATTCAAAGAGGAAAACAAGCTTTTCAGCTTTTTTTCCCCCCCCCAAATGGTTTCTTATTTTTAATGCACTAGTCACTGAATTGAAATAGCTGAGCAAACATGAAAAAGATATTATCTCTGCACCTGCAGAAGTAAAAAAAGTTTAGCTCTTCAACAACAGGTGTTTAACCAGTGGCTTTCACCAATTCTGTTGTCTGACTTCCATTGCATTTCAGCAGCAGTCACGGTCATACATAGAAAAATATGAATTTAAGTAATTACAAAAACCTGTAAGGCCTAACTTTAGTCTGCTGTCTGGAGTTCAAATAAATACAATGTACTTTTCTTTGAAAAAGTATGTAGCACAGTTTTAATTTAAAATGATATTAAATATTTCATACCCACTTTGCACTGCACAGTTTGCAACTGTTGAAAATACTGTGATATATTAATCAATTTTTAGGTTTTTTATTTTTTTTAAAGAGGAAGAAAAAAATTAACCCATGACAGAGATCTTGCTATGAAAAAAGACACAGAAGCACTTGCTGCCTCATCACCCATAGAATCCAAGTGTGTGCTGGGGGGAAGGAATGGGGTAGATGTGAATAAAATCATCTTTTCGTATTCAGAACAGTGTTGAAATAATTTTCAAGCAAACATGTTGCTGGCTTCAAAAAGCTTTTATTTCATGCTTTCGCAGTGGTGAAATATCAACCTATTCAAGCTGTAACACGTAAAATAATTTGCTTGACTACTGTCAGACAGTTGTGGCCTCTTTGCATTGTTTGACATTTTTTGCTATCTCAGACACAGCTCTGAGCCAAAAAGCCGAATATGCCAAACAAGGCTTTTAAAGCTCAAAAATTGGTGTGCACTTGTAATACCTTACTTGTCTCAATCTTCCCTTAATTATAAATGAAAATTCTTCCTAATTTCTTCTCAGGCTAGGTTGGACAATAAAGAGAACATTCCTAAATAGGAACTACAGATGCTAAAACCCATAACGCTGGGCATGCATGAATTTTATTTTCTGTTCGGCACATCTGTCAAGTACCTAGATCTGATTTGCTGATAAAACAAGACAGCTCATGGCAATAAACTTGTCAGATCCATCTGTTCTTCAGGACATTGAGAAGAAAAGGAATTGCTCCCTGCGGTATCCTGTACCCTTGAGACCACTCCAGAGAGGTTTCCCTCTGCGGCTGACAGCAATTCAGCTCTACCACCCTAAGCCAGTGGGTTTCCAACCTTGTTCCATGTCTTCCACCTGGGCATGTTGTGTACCTGTGGCTTCCTCTCCCTACTCTCCACAGTCTGAGAACTGGTTGATGGGACAGGGATGTAACTATATTGGAAAGGCTTTGGCAAAGTCAGGAAACAAAACCCAGAAAAAAAAGGGAAACCCACACTGAGTCCATCTAACCCAGGGTCCCAGCTCCCACAGTGGCTCTCAGCAGCTGCAGGCACCTCACTCTGCTCTGCATCTCAGACCTGGTTCACACATATTATGTCCTCCACTTTCTTAGAGCTACAGCATCCCTTCTCATACTATTTCTGTGCTACATCAGGAAACTTCCACTGTGAATATGCCTTTATACCTCCCAAAACACAAGTCAGTGGGCTAAGCAACTGAAGGTGACCCTGAGCAGACAACAGCTGCAGACAACAACAGTACGTGCCACCATTTGTCCAGCTCCCCAAAGTGCAGCTGCGGCCAACACTGAACTGCAACAACACTGGCAGCTACCGAAGAGCCTCCCACTGCACAGCTCCAACATGGGCCACACCAGCTGGAGCAGAACAAGCACAGAAACAGTTGAAAGGACTGAGGTGTTCGTGACAGAAATCATCTTCCAGCAGGGTTTTGACAAAAACCACATTTGAGCCACCTGCAGCCACATTCAAGGAGTTTGGCAGCCGTTCAGGGGATGTGCTACTTTCTCACAGGAAGGGAGAATTAAAGGCTTTCTTACAGGATATATACAACCCTCTGGTAATGGGCTGACTATAATTATCTTTAAGTCAAGTAACACCCATCCATTTCTGCTTTTGACTGGCAGGAGGAAAGAGGGAAGGAGATCTCTAATCTAAGTCAACACAGGAGACCTAGATAACATGCACAAAGTTCAGCTGCCTTCTGGAGAGAGCAGCCCTCAGTTTTGGCCATAGGAAGGTAAGACAAAAATACACAAAAGCTCATTTGTACCATATACTAGTCAAATATCTATATTATCACACCCACCTGAAAAGCAAATATTGAAGAAGTCAGAGCTCACTAGAAAAGATCCTGCTTTGCTCAGCCCTTCCAGATTAGTCCCAATTTTGAGAGGTTTTTACATCATTTCAACTTCCCCCAAAATATTTAAAGCTAACGCTGGTGTTGAACCCAGGCTGTAACAGTTCCCCTGGGAATCACTTGCTGTAGCTGGAAACCATCCTAACTCTCACAAAGCAAGATAGTCAAACACCTTTTCCTCTAATACACTGGACTTTATGTGCAGGACACACAAGAGTAGGGCATAAGTGTTATGATATGGGATGGAAAGGGCCCATGGAGCTGGGGGGTGCCCTTTCCAGAAACTGTAGTCTCTGCCCATGCACTGCCAGATGGAACTGGTCTGGAGATCACAGGTGTGCACGTGTGGATGTGGCACTCCAATGGGCAGGTGAATTTGTATAAACCATCTTTACCTTTGCAGCACTTATGCAAAGAGACAGCAAGGGGGGGGGGCGTGTCACAGAATGGATAGGGGCTCTGGTGAAGCTCTACAGAAAAAGGAAAAAACCAGAAGAAAGGAGAAAAGCAGAAGCCTTGCAATGCATGAGAGAGGACAACACTGGATCAGACCCATATTGACTCATTCTGCTAAGCAGCAGAGGCAAGGGATTAAGTATATCACCCACTGTAGTTCAAGAAAGTCATGTACATTACCAGTTACTTAAAAAAGGCTGGCAAAAATTGTGAAGGAAAAAAACAAGCAATCAGAGCTGAGGGTCTGATTACTGAACCCCAGAAATATCCTTTTGAAAAGCTGGCCTTATTTGCTGGAAATCAGTTTCAGCAGCCAATTAAAAGCTATCACACCAGCATGCTGTTATATGTAAGTTAATAAGCATTTACTACTGATGATTTCTGCAGTGGCTGCTTAATTTTTAATCATATCCCTAATTTACTGTTTACATTTTTAGGCAATTAGAGTATGTGCATGTGTGTGTGTCTGAGACAGGGAGAACATGGAAACCTGTGTTTATTCAGAAGCACAATGCTTTGCTCTCTAAATGAGGAGGTACATGTGTCTCCTGCTTGAATTTTTTTCACGTAGCGCTCTTATTTTTCAGGAGAATGCCATCTCAGGCTGTTGTGTTATGTTGCACCATTCTGCTGTCAGAAATGGGCACCACTGACCTCTCCTTGCAATGCTATACCTGGAGTTTGGAATTGAATGTCATTAAAATAGCCAGTGCTAAGAAATGGACAGTTTTACTGGCACTTTCCTGAACAGAAATCCCAGCATCACTTTTCATCTGTAGATCAGGCATTCAGATAACACCCCTGGGTCACCTTCATCCTCCTCATCCACATTTCAACCTTTCATTAGATTCCTACAGTCATAAAAACTAGATGCACTGGAGGAATGGAAAATGGATCATTTATTTTTAAGCACCGAAAATTTTTCATGGCGATCAACAGTAACCATTACAGAGGGAGAGTAAATAAACCAAAGGATAGAGCTTTGGAGAGAACTGGGTGGTGATGGAAGGATAGCGATTAGAACATCTCAGAGCCCAAGAGATGAGCTAATCACAAATAAAATAATATTACATTCCTATTACTACCTGACATGCTGTTTGGTGTAATGCCAGTGATTAAAAAAAGAATCAAAAAAGGAGAGCCAGAAATGCACTCAGCAGAGGCATAATGTGGTAGATATGGATCCTGGCAGAGCTCTCAGGAGGTGATCTGACACCCAGCACAACCCCTGTGCCTGTGCCTTCCACATTCAGACTGCCTCCAGTCACAGGCTCAGCTGTACAGCAAATTAGGGCAGGCAGTGACAGGACTGCACGCTCCTCAGACAGAGACTGCTCTCACTCCCAGCAGGCAGAGGCCAAAGGGAAAAGGCAGGACTCTTTGTTTCCCCTGTGTAGCATCTACTTCAAGAAGACCTGATGACAGGTACCTGAGGACCTCCACAGCGAAGATTTAAATGGAGGTACCTGACCAGGACTCACAGCCTTCTCCTGCTGTGTTCATGGCTTGAGACCTGGATACTCACATCCCACTGCAGATGCATTCCTTGCATCCTTGAGAGCTATGCTGAGAAACCCAGACTGCCATTTACTTTATTTTGTTCCCAGGAAAAAAAAAAAAAAGATGCAATTCTATCCCTCTGCAAATATAACACCTCCAATTTCACTTTGTTTTCCCTACAGCACAAGAAAAGTAAAGATAGGAAATCAATACATTCATAGAAAAAAACCCATCTAAAATTCCCATAAAAGGAAGAAACTACAGGTCTATGGCTATAGATATCCTAACAGTGGCAGAACAGATTGGATTAATGTGCTGAGGTAAAAGACAAACAAATAGAGAGGAATAAACTGCTTTTAGAGTAAATGCTACAGATTACAGTACACCTTTTCAGCAGCCACGGCACTCTGTAGCCAAAGCACAGGGCAGTCACACACGGCCTTCACACAGGAACTGTTCCTAAAAACACCCAGCCCCAGGAACGTCGCTGCTGAGTAGGCGCTGCCCTGCGCTCCAGGAACTGGGCTCCTGCGTTTAAAACAAAAGCTGTCGGCATCAGCCAGGCAACTCAAAAAAGCAGCTTCAGCTCTTGTTTTCTTCTTTGCCCCCGGGGAGCAGGAACTTGCAGCAAGGAAGGAGGAGACTGTGTAATAAAAAGGAGACAGGAAGGTCTCCAGTAGGCTCTGAGTCCTAAAGATAGCAATGAAACTAGCACGAAGGGAAGGAGGAAACCACCCTCCCACATAAGAGGAAACCCCAAAATAAAACCTTTTGGCAGATGGTAAAAGGCTTTAAGTATTCAATAAAACGAATGAGCTGCATGAGAATGCAAAAGAGCTTTAAGAGAGACACAGAAAGACCAAACAAATGACATAAGAAGCTTGTTTTTTTCAGTCACTCTTTTGTGATATTATTTCATTTTTGGGGTAGTTTTTTTTTTTTACCACTTTTCTATTTAATTGAAACTATGCAATTCATGGTTTTCAATAAACTTACAACTTCACTGCTCATACTAATTAATTATATGAAAGGGAAGAAGTTTTCATTAACTTTTCTGAATTACAAGGTAAAGTTCAGTTACAGTGATCATTTCATCTGCAGCTCTCAGCCTGGTCCTGGCCTTCCTGTTTAAGACTGGATCCAGCTCCACAGAGGCAACAAAATCCACAATCATAAAAAAAAAAATAAAAACAGTTTAATATTTGTATCAGGCTCAACCACATCCAGATAAAAGAAGAACTCAGAGGACTAAGATCTGTCTAACTGCAGTTATTAAAGCATTCATGTCTGAGAAAAATTGCTGAAGTGCAGGCAAGTTATAAACCTATCCCAAGACAATATATAAAATGTGTCCTTGTCTGCTTTAGACTAAAGGATCATTTAAATTACAAGTAAAAAAACAACCCCAAAACCCTTAACCCAGAAGTTGCAACTCCTTAAAGCACCTAAATGTTGCTTTAATTCTACTACCAGTGAGCAGCAGTAGTTATCAACTGCAGAAAAAAAAGTGTAATTTAATGGCACAGAATAACCAGATATTGTTACAGCAACAGATAAAGAAAATAAAATTACTATACTAAGGCATTGGAAGTTTGGTGTCAAATTAACAGTGGGTAACCTCACTTGTTTTATGCTTCATGCTGGAAAGCAAAAAGTAGGAAAAGCTACTGCCTACTTTTTTTCTATTAAATTTAGGTATCCCAAATTAGATGACAAGTCCTCCAGCTGACAGAGGCAGGAAGTTCCAGAGGGCAGTATATTGCACCTATCATTAACATCTGTTCTAGAAGGGCACAGATTATCTCTGGGGGTGGCCGTTGCTTATTTGTTGATTATTTGAGCATAATGATGAGCAACTCAATGCAAGCAATGGTTCAACCAGATACCAAAGTTTTAGCTGGATAATATATGATGTGACAAAGACTCTTCAAACTGCTCAAGCTAAAAGGCAGTATAATTGTTTTTATCTTTGATTATGCCATTTGAGTATAGAGCATGACTAAAAAGAGTAAGATAAAAGCAGCTTTTGGGTTTCATTTCCAGCAGTGATTAAGAAATTAGGATTGCAAATAACACAGGCAGTGCACATCATCAAAAGAGATTTTGAGATCAAACGAAAAATAGGTTTTATATAGTTAAGAAAAAACTTGCAAAGATAATAAAATATAGAAATTGTATTTTTGATACAAAAAATGCAAGGGATCGTATTTTTCTATTTTAGAGAGATCCATGGTGGGTTAGAGAACAGAATATTTATGTTTCTCTATTTGCGGTTTTAATAAAGTTACTAAAAAGGTTTATGGATTTGATCCAAAGGTCAGCAAAGTCATTGGTACCCTTCATTAATTTGAATGGGCTTTATAGTCTCATGCTGCACAGGAAAAATGGGGTGGATCCTATTCTCATTCTTACTAGTTTCACATCTCGCTGCAACCAATAGAGCGTTACTCCTTCATCTGCACTCACAGAACCAAGAGAAAATTTGAGGTCTCCAATTTTCAGAAGGAGATAATTGGGATATAATCAGTTTGTAGCTGCCAGTAGACATAAATTTAGATTATTTTTACTAGAGTAGCTACACTTTCTATTTGTTCACTGTGCTAGAATTGATACAGAATGCGTACAGTGAAGAATAAGGATCAGTTTTAAGTCAACTAAAGGTTTTCTCAAAGACTCTACCCAAATTAATTATAAGGAGCAGAAACTTAAGGAAGACACTACCTCTAGGTGCTCCTAATTTCTAGAGACACCTTTAATAAAAGGATTTCTTCCTTCTGGTTCCAGAATCTGTTTGCATTCCTTACCTAAATGGCCTGCGTTCTGATCATCTGGATCATAAGAAAAGGTTGAAGAACTCAGTAAAACATATATTTTCATACCAGAATTATCATGTGATCAGCAAAGCCATGTAGAAGTAAAATTCCCACAGGGATATTCTCATTACTAGAGAGAACCAAAAAGATGTCAAGAACAGCAGTAACAGTATAATAAAGGAAAACACAAGTTGCTGACAAAGCAACAGTCACCCATTTTAGTGCTTATCACAGCAGCTGATATTTAAGAAGGGAGAAATAAAATTTATCAACAAATCTACTAAGCAAATATCAGTAAAAATAAAGCATGTGGAAAGAACTTATTAGGATTAGAAGAAAATAAAACACAATATTCATTATGGTATGTGAGAAAAAGCTCCACACCTAAATGAAACATTTATAGAAAAAAACCCCAAAAAACAAAAAATGCTCATAGATGACTTATCATATGAAGTTACATCCCAGCAAAAAGACATTCATTACCCTGATGGGCTGTAAGGAATGGTTGCCTTTCTGTGACCCTCAAATAAAGATGCTCCAGGTTTAAGCAAAGATGTACAAAAGTCAACTATTTAATTGGTCACTGTCACAGTCAACAGCTGTAACAGAATGGATGGCAGCCACACTGCTGGACAGTAAAGCAGCTCCTGAGTCTAGAAAAAGGTCTGTTCACAAACTACCCGGGTGACAACTGATTTGTCAGTGGAGCTTTAGAGGTAGAACTATCCTTCCCTTCCTCTTTCCTGTCCCTGTCATCTGAAATACAGTTTGTTTGCTTCAAGGTCTTTCAAGTTTGCACTGAGAATTATAACTACCGTGACTCTGGGAGTAATGAGTGTAGGGAATTTTCAAAGGTTTTTCTTCATCCTTAATTGCCTGACACTTTTAAAAGCCAGTCCATTGTCTAAGACCATGCTGATTGCTCATTCCGACATTCTTTAAATAGTCTTTAAATACGTCTGGACCATCTTGGCACCTTATGACAGAAAATCACAAGGAACTGCTGAAAAGTCTTTCACATAGCTACACTCTCTGGAGCATGGTAAAGAAATTCCTCACCAGACAATTGTAGTCTAATCAGCCCTTTAAAATATTCAGGCTATAGGAAAATCAACAAAAGAAAACTAGAGCAGGAGATAGTAATCTCTTGGCCCAACTTTAACAACAATCCACAGTTCCTCAGGAGTTCTTAAAGGAATGAAAGTCAAAAGAAATAAGAGTAAGAAAGAACACTTTCCTCTTTATTCCTCAAGAAGACTGGAATGACCTAACACTTTAAAAAATCGAAAGGAAATGTGATGACCGTTCGCTCTCCATCTCTACATCTGAAATATGCTGAAGTGCAAAGAAAACAAAACCCATACAGTTTGGAGGATTTTGGAGAGTAAATTTTAAGAACAGAAGCTTTGCATTACTGAAAAAGGAAAAATCAGTTAGTAAAAACCTCATCTTCTTGCTGTCCAAGACCTTTTTTTCTTTCATGTCTTTCTCTCAAAATCCAGCTCCTGAAAGTCCTACACAACAGCATTCTTTCAATGCAGAAAAACGAGAATGGAACTTCAGAGTCTGCTTGCTGACACTACCAGCAGTAAGCCTCTCAACTGGTCTCGCTGAAGAATGAAACAATATGACAAAAATTACTTGTTTCAAGGCCCAGGCGTTGGAGTTGCTTCAACTCCAACTCCTTCCATCAAATGCCACCTCATGGCAGCTGGGTGTGCCAGACAAATGGACTGGGAAGACATAAATCCTATTTCTAGGGGAGAGGACTCAGAACTCTAAGGCCATATCAACGTATGTGCCTTCAGACTGTGCTCAAGCTTGAAGGGAAACCTCCACGTGCTTTTTTGTTCACACAAAAAAGTCTCTAACTTGCTTATCTCTACAGTTCCTGAAGATAATAGCTCCAGCCCTCCTGTGTAGTTGAACTATGCCAAGTCAGAGTCCTGACATGTTGTACCAGACTGTCTGGATGTAAAATGCTGTGCCATTCCCGAGTCTGGCTATTTTCTATTCAGGTTCTCTTCAGGTGGAAGTTGTTGTACAAGCCAAATGTATGTAAACCAACTATTCTAACAATGTGGTTAAGCTTAACTGAGTCTAAACTGTAATCTGTGGATGAAAACTGTGGTTGAGGGGCTTCAGAACTTCGGTATTGCCAAGCACATACTGCCTAAAACTCAACTCATCACTGACAGTGAGAAAAATAGTCAAAGACTGACTCAATGCCATTATGGGCAATACCTTTGGAAAAATACTGAAGTTCTATAGCGATTCACTGCAGATTTTCTCAATGTATCTTTTCTTTCTACAGGTAACTTCTAACAATTCAGGTGCCTTGGAGGCATTTTTACTGATGCAAGTATTTTTCAGTTTTAGCATGATACAACTGTAGCTGAACTGCAAACTGAGAAATACATTTTTTAAAAACAACAATTCCCTGACACATTTCCATTCACGTTCATGTTGCAAATTAAGGCTGTTGTATTTATGCTGTCATCTGCTGGAATTAACACTTAAAAAATTTACAGATTCTTCATGAGTACTTAGGCTGTATAGAGGTAAATCATGTACTTCTTAGAAAACTGTTCAGAATTTTGTCAGAATTCAGAACTTGAATGCCAAGGACCACAAGATCATTGTTAATACACTTCAATTTATTATTTTGTAGGGAATCAATTTCAATTAAAATCCATTGAAACAGTGACTGGAAAAATTCTATAATATTGATCTTATGGGGAAACCAGCATAGTTAAAATTATTAATCATATTTGAGCATGTCATATAACACTAGGCTAGTACCCATGTTTTATGATCAAGTCAAATAAAGGCTTTAAAATAACCCACCCTTTCCTTTGTGGAAGACGCCAGCAATCTGCATACTGCTTAGTAATAAAGAAGCAGTTCATAACACTGCTGACTGCCTATGTATAACTAAGTAAATGAAGGTGCTCTATCACATGAAGCATAAATGCCATTAAGAGTAAACTTTTATTTGAATAGAACCACATTAATTTTTGAAATTACAGTACAGAAAGGTTTTTAAGGAATGTGAATGAAAAGAAGAGAAGCTTTTAAATAAAACAGGTTCTTTTTATACACACAGAAAAGCAACTTTACAAAGGCATAAAAAAGAGAGGGCTTTTTCCTGCCTCTCTTGAATCTTTCCAGTAATTAGAAATTTTTATTGCAATGGCCATAAACTCTAGTAACAACAGGAAGAAAAATGCTTTTGAACTCTTTGGCAACGTTCACCTTTAGGGATTCAAAACAGCAAAACTTCATTTTACGTTTTCAAAAAGGCTTTAAGTGACTTTCATGTTTGTTAAAAGTGCCAATATAGTGAAGCACTTTACAAACAGCACACACTCACACAGGCGCCAGCAATACCAGTTTCATAAAGTCACAAAGATGGTGTTACCAAAACTCATCTGAGCAGAGGGCAATTCGTCCAGCTTTCAGACCAGGTTTTTTTAGTGTAGGAGTTTACATCTAGGCTTAGCAGGTGGGAATTTATCTCACCCACATTTAGTCATCTGCTGTGTAGACAAATACATCTGCCAGCCATCCCAAGCATCTGTAATAGTCAATGAAGAACAACAAGTATAATTCATCTGATGCATCTGAGGTGACTGGTGGAACTGAAATACAGAGGATGTCTAGCTATTTACAGAATGCACATGATAGTAGGATTGCTTAGAGTGTCTGTGGAAGGCAGAAGATATCCAGCCAAGGTAGGCTTTGGCACTTTCAGCACCACTGAGGCTGCAAGTGACTGAATTTTAGTTTGTAAAAAACTTCTTGTGAACAACTTGTTTCACACGAGCATAAGACAGATTGCCAGTGGACACTGAAAGAATTAGGAGTGCTGGGGAGCCCAAGTGAATGGGACCACAGAGAGGGGCCAGGGTTCTGGCCTCTGCCTAAACAACATCTGCTACTATTAGAGGCTCAGTACTGGGACAGAGTACTCAGTACTGGATCCAACTGAGAATGGCACTTCTTATCTTCTCATTTCTGATGTTATCCACTCAGTTTAACTACAAAAGTGTTAGTTGACAAAGACAGTCAGGTTTGAAACAAAAGCCCAGCAGTGAAAATTTTATGTACTTTCTAAGGGGTCAGGAGTATAGTTAGGGCTCTGATTTCCTCAGTTCTTTTATAAAGCAATTGTCAAGGACATGTAGTAACAGAATAAGGGGGAACAGCTTTAGACTGAATGAGGGTAGGTTTAGATTTAACATAAGGAAGAAATCCTTTACTGTGAGGGTGGTGAAGCACTGGTACAGGTTGCCCAGAGAGGCTGTGGATACCCCATCCCTGGAAATGTTCAAAGCCACACTGGAGGGGGTTTGAGCAACCTGGTCTAGTGGAAGATGCCCCTGTGCGACAGGGTGATTGGAACAAGATGGCTCCAAAAGGTCCCTTCCAACCCAAACCATTTTATGATCAACCCTAATTTTATGCTATGTCCAGTTTCTGGAAAAATCTCATTATAAATGACAAGTACGTTACATTGTAAATGGCACCATCTTACAATATGCAGACTTGATTTATTTAAACTCTGTGTGAAAGACTGTACCTATTCCTGGAATCCTTTTTACCAGCCTGTTCTTTTCAGCTGGGTGAAAACAAGTGATTTCCACTGGCACTGATCACAAACAGCTGTTGTTAAATAACAGACTTTGACTGCTGAAAACTTTCCTATTTAGTCTTTCATGACTGGCTGCAGCACAAGCAGCAATATTTTACTTGTTTTCCTTAAACTTTGAGAAAAATTGTTTTTTCTCTTTCCAATTTACACAGGAGTGGGGAAATACATACATATATATGCATGTGTTTATATATATGTAATATATATTCACTAAACATGTAAGACAGCTTTGGCTATGCATTAGGTCAGAAGGACTAAACTTTCCAAACCAAATTTTCCAGTAGACTAACTTCTGAGAAATTTGAAAAGCAGGAATGAAAAAAAAAATCAACATTAATAAAAGAAGAAAACCAGACAACTGCAATCATGTTCTTGCAATCATACAAAACAGCTAATACAACATTCCCAGTAGACTGAATTGCAATATTATTTATAGAAATACATAAAAATGCAAGCACATCATAATATTATACAGCTAAATTCTTGCAATAGAAGTTCATCAATACAAATTTCATAGTTGCTACGTGTTTCCTTATTCACATTGCAAACTAACATACTACACATACTGAAGGACAATTCTGTGCTAAACCTATCCAGAGTGCATTACAATGTATTGTCCAGTGTATTGGAACTTATTTTACCTGTCAGCTGAATCACTCAGTTATTCGATATGAATATGTATTAGCATCACAGCAATAGCTAAAAGGTAACTAACAGTACCATAGTAATTCAATGGTCTGCCAAGGACCATTGATTGCACTGCAAAGTATATTCTTCAGGTTAGAAACCAGCCACATGAAATTCAAATAACTGATGCCATAGATGGAATTTGATATTTATCGCCACCGATGCATGTATTTCAGACACTTTATCTGCGCTCAGATACACACTCCACATGCAATATTGTGTTTCAGCTAAAACAAATGAAAACCATACAGAACCCCTAAGTTCATACTTGTAACCTGGGAAAAAACTATTTTCAGAAGTCTTAACAGTGCCTAAAGTCTAAAAAGCCTCTCAGGAACAACCGCAGCTTCTGACTCCAGAGCCTACATCCTCTGTTAAGTGATGAAACTGTCCTTGACTGGAAGTGGGACAAATACAATGAAGACTGCTCTTTTGTGGTCCAATAGATGGTAGCAAAGTTGTTTTACATTCTTGGAAAGAATGTACCATTAAGTACAAATGCAATGGTTCCTACAGTCGTACAGGGGAAAAGGACATACAATGGAAAGGAGTAAAAGGGATATGGATGTATAGTGAAGATAAACCCATACTGAGAAGAAGGTTAAGATTTCTTTACCTATAATCATGCAATTTAGCATGCTGAGTCCTGGAACACAGTTTTCATGCTATGATAAGGGATAAACTACTACTAATGGATAATTTCTGACAGTGTTTCCATGATACACTTTGTGTTCAACTCACAAGGTCTCTCAGACATTTTGGAGCATAACAGGAGCACAGAGTAAGGGAAATCAGCTGGGAATTAAGCTTGCTGGAGCTTTTTCGAAATATCAAGTGAGTTTTTTCTGTGCCTTGGATAGATGCCATATATGCAACATATGCATTAAACATTTGCATAGTAATCTGTGCTCTAAGAAGAAAGGCCCTTCCTGACTAGTTGGAAGCTTCAGGGTTAGGGAAATGAAAATGGTGAGGTCAAGACAATGAAAACAAAAGAACGTGTGGCTGGTAAGAGCACAGTCCAGATTTGAAATGCTGCAGGCCTCGGAATACAATAGAGACGTGAAACCAAGATTCCTCAAGTGTAACACACTTCTTCCCAGCTGCCTGGGAAGGCAAACACCATGCCCCCCTGGAGCACTCACAGAGGCAACATCTGCTGTTTCTATAGACAAGAAAGAACATTTTTGACGGAAGAAGCTCATGATTCTTCAGGTGCCAAAACCTTGGGTCCAGAATTTACACAAGGAAGAAAATAGTACATCCTGCAGGTGTAACAGGATGACTCTCTATTGCAAACCTCAGTTGCACTGACTTCTTTACAGTCATGACAAAGAAACGGGCTGATCTCAAACAACATTTCTTCAAGGGACATGAAGAACAGTAGGCAACAACAGTTCAGATGCCACAAGACCCATAAACCCCAGCACAGGGACAGCAACCTGCAGTTGCCTTCTCTTAGCTCCAGCTGACCTTTCAGTTCTGCATTTTGTAAGGTCCTATGTTCTCAAAATTTCTGACCACTTAAGTCCCTTTTCAAGCAGGTGTGTAACTCCAAATCATTCATGCTGTGTCCTGGAGACACCACAGCAAGCAAGGTCTTGATATGTGGGAATTCAGAAGATGGGAGTGAGTCTAGTACTTTAAAGCTTTGATTATGGAAAATGCAACAAATCTCACATGCAGTGATGCAAGCTGGAATGACAGTGTGCAGCTTCCTCCCAACTTTACATTCAGAAAGAAAAAGTGGATAAGGTGGACAAGAAGTAGCATCACATTTCTGACAGACTGGGAGAGTTCAGTGCCAAACAGCTCAAATTTTCATGAAGCCTGCCTTTAGTATTAACAAGTTGATAATGCTGTCAAAATCCTTGTAAAACACTTTGGCTAGGGAGGGTTTCATGGTCCTGACTTATTCACCAAACACACCCTGAAGGCAATGTTTCTGTTAAAAAGTTCCTCTAAAACCCAGCGAATGATCCATGATCCAGAATAAATGGCTCTTACTTGTTCTTTGCCCAGTCATAGAATCATAGAATGGTTTGGGTTGGAAGGAACCTTAAAGATCATCTAGATCCAACACTCCTGACATAAGCAAGAACATCTGCTAGGCCAGGCTGCTCAAAGCCCCATCCAACCCGGCCTTGAATACTTCCAGGGATGGTGCAGCCACAGCTCTCTGGACAACCTGTACCAGTGCCTCACCACCCTCACAGTAAAGAATTTCTTCCTTGTGTCCTGTCTAAACCCACTCTCTTTCCTTTTGAAGCCATTAGCCCTTGCCTTATCACCATGTGTCCCTAAAAAGTCCCTCTCCAGCTCCTTGGATGTCCCCTTTGGGTACTAGAAGGCTGCTATAAGGTCTTCCCAGAGCCTTCTCTTCTCCAGGCTGAACAAGCCCAACTCTCTCAGCCTGTCCTCACAGAAGAGGTGATCCATCCCTCTGACCATCTTCATGGCCCTCATCTGTACTTACTCCAACAGGTTCATATCTGACTTCCTCTGTGTTGGGATGATTTGCTCCTGAGCTTAGAGGGAGAGGAGATGCAACTTTGATGGTCCTCGAGTTCCCTTCCTGGAAAAATACAGTGCTAGGGTTACCTTAACAGGTTTTGAATGGAAGTATGTTGGAAATAAGAAGAAAGGGAGGAGGAAGGGAGGGAGGGAGAGAGGAAGGCAGTCAGGAAGGAAGGAAGGAACTTATTGTGACTACCATTAGGCACGTATGTATTTCAGCAGCTGAGCATCAGTGCAGGATGAGCAGAAAACTTACTGAAGAAATAATTTCAACAGGTATCAACTGCTGAGATGATTTTCAATGGAGCACAAAGCTTTATTCTAACACATTTTGCATTGAGAAATCTCAAAATAACTTCTTCCTTCTCTGTGTAGTTATGTAAGGCTTTTTTAAAAAAAAAGATCTTTCAACTCAGGCTTACAGTGATAACAGTATAATAATGGTGCTTCCAACAGTGTGCAGCTCTCCCCAAGAGACATTGGAAGATATTTTGTCAAATTAGTTCCTCAACATCACTAAGTTTGGGAAAAAAAGCACAGATCAGTAGTTAGGCCTGTGCCCTTCTATCCTAGTGGAGGCTGGAATAGCATTTCTGCCAATAATAGCCTCAACCAGGCAGTTCTTGCTCCAAAGAAAAGTCTTCCTAAAACTGAAGACAAGACTTCAAACACACAGTCATGTCCTATTCTGGCTTTAAGATCCCCAGAACAGACTGGACGGTGTCTTGAATGAAGAAGAAGAATGAAACAGTTCTAAGTAATTTTCTGCAATAGGAACAGAAAAGAATGCTATTGCGTTTTTAAAATGAGTTTAACTTTCTCTGTAGACAACAGAACACAAACCCACTTAAAATGTCTGGTAAGTATTATACAATGCTTTTTAAAAACTTCCCCTGCTTGCTCCAGTTTCAACTGGGGTATGAACTAAAGTCAGTAGAAGTCTTTTTGCTGATATCAATGAGCTCTGAATTAGGACCTCATTGCTTGCAACCCAGCTTGTGTGCTACATTAATTCAAAAATGGGTTTTAACGGCTTCTTTCACCTAACAGTCTCCTGAGCTGTGCACTGAGAGACAGAGGGCTTTTTTTCTCCCTTTTTGGAGGATTTTTTAGAGGACAGTAAAGCACAGCGCAGCAATAGCTACAATGTGACCTGCACTTTGCAAGTGGAATTTCCAGAAGGCAGAAACTGCTTTTCAGAGAAAAATGTTCTCCAAGTGTTCCCCAAAACAAAAAACCACTTACAGAAACCTATTCCAGTAACAACCTGGATTAGGAACATAAGAATAGGAGTGGACACAGTCTGAAGAAACTGGGAAAGAGGACAGAAACAGTTTTGGAGAACAACTGACATACAAACAGCTTTACAGACTGCACTGCAGTTGAGAAATAACATCCTAACCTTAGTACCTTTAAGCAAGTATTTTCAACAGACACACGCTCCAGCTTGGTGTAAATGAAGCAATAAGGGGCAGGAATACTGCTGTCATCCTGCCACTTCACTGTCCCCCCCCCTCTGGAATCACATAATTAACAGCTTTGCTTCATGGGGGAGCATTTTTATAAACTGTTGTTCTGCCCCATAACTTCACCTCTATTTAAGAAGATGAAAGTAAACATAATTTTGGTTCCTCTAGTTTTTTAAAAGAAAGAGTTTTAAAACACTCTGCCTACTCTATTTTTATACAACTGAGAGGTGCCTGCTCTCATACCACACTTGGTGGACTAATAGCACATAAAGATTGCTGGCTTCTGACTTTAAGACGAGGTTTTATAGTCCATGAGGTCCATTCACAGATTTGTTTATTAAAATGGTATTTGTACTGTTTTGAACTGTTTTCTTCCCCTCAAGGACAGGTTGCTCATGCTTCCTCACACATCCATTCCCAGCTAAGCTCTGGAACACAGGGCAACAACAAATTCTTGTGGTTGGTGGTCACACCACTGGCCAACCAGCCCTAAAAACCATAGCTCGGAATGCAGTGTGTTTTGCCTCCCTTAACCGACCCAGTCGGTTACCAGCTGTGGGTACTTGCTCACATGGTTAAACTGTAACAAACTACAAACAGAAGAATAAATTCTTTCGACAGAAATTCTCAGTTCCAGCAATTTCACCAAGGATATATTGGAGTGACACTGCAGTGCAGCACAATGGCCAGCACCACTGTGCAGGAAGGTAGCTAGAGCTGCAGACCACCAGCTTTTTGTTAAGCTTGTACTGCCTTTCATAAAGCATATGATGCCTTGCCTTTATGGGATCAAACTTAGTAACAATGTTCCCTTTACATGGAAGAGAGAGACACACATCCACACATCTATCCCTAGCCTGTCCTTCACAGTCCAGCATCCTCTTATCAAAGTCCAAACTTGTATCCTCAACTGCATTGGCAAGGAATAGATCTTACATGATGCCACCCCAAAATCCTTGAAATGGCAGCCACCACTGTCTGACTTGATCATAAGTCATACACCAGTTGATGTGTCCATAGGAGGACCAGAGACGAACAACAAAGGAGAGGCCAAGAAACATGTAGTTCTCAATGCCAAATACAGGTTTATCTGGACTGCAGTGATCAACTAATCCAAATTTATAGCTAGTGGGTCTTCATTGTTCCATATCAGTCAAATCCCAACTTTCACAAGCAGGCTGATAACAGTTGCCGGTGGGCAACCAGAACTTCACAGTCCATCAGATCCTTCAGATGCAGCGGAGGAGAGAACCTGGCCAATTCTGAAGAGAAGGATGTAGGAATAATGGATGAAAGGAAAAAGAACAGTTCTAAACATTTAGGGAGGTCATTTGTGCTTCAGCAGGTGTGCTGCCTTTGACACGACATAAGATGAGATGACCTCATATTTACAGCTCATGGCAAGATGAAGGAGCCCTCATCACAATCCACAAGACACCAAGCCTGAAGGAACAATTCAGTTGAGACATCAGCTCTTTCAGATAAAATGCAGCTTAGTCAACTAATGAGAGAGTTCTTCCCCAAACACAGTGAGCAAGGCTTAATTAGGAACATAATGTCATGTGTGAAGGACATTTTGTTAAAAATACACTGCATGTTCTGGAGAACTCTATTTGTTTCATATGATGTGACATATAATGGGCACTGAACCAAAATACCACAGAAGTATGTGGTTTATGCTATCTCACTGGACTACCAAACAACATTTAACATTGAGAAAGTATTGCACATATATAGTAAAGGATCTCTAAATGTTCTTTTACAGTATTGCCACAATAATTGCTTTTCTTCCATGTTACCACAGCCATTTAGAAGCCTTTATAGAGAGCCAGCAACAGATCATCATAAAACATCTCAACCTCATTTGGAAAACATGTACAACCTTTTCATTACTTCTTCTTCCCTGTTTTCTAATCTAGACTCCATATTGAGCCCAGTTTTCCATTTTCTTAGCAGCATACAAGCAACTCTATTCAAGTCAATAAAATTACTCCTTCCTGAAGAAGGAATCAGTCCTCTGCAAAAAACCAGAGTCTAACAGATAATTTTCCACTGACAGCTCTTACCATAAAACAGGTTACAGAAATTACTTTTTATCTAACACCGAAAGTGAACAATTAATGCAAATTGTACAATGTTTTTAAAGACAGTATGTTCACTACCTGTGCCCTTTATATGTAATTACTTTCATCTTAGTAAGCAAACAGTTAAGCAAGACTACCGTCAAGCCTATTCATCACGCAAAACAGGCAGCTGAACATCTCTATTTATTTTTGCATTATTTTACCTTTTGCTCCCCCCTTGGAAAGCATGTGGAATCTGTGAGACATTTTCACGCATCATTTCTTGTCGGAGAACGTCAAGTCACCTTTTATGCCCCTAGGCAAATGTCTCTTACCTGATCTCAGTAACTGTCTGTATCAAAATTGTTTTTCATACCTTGTGTAAGCAGCTGGAGGTTTCGGACTTCTTCTCTCACCTTCAGCTGAAGGACTTGCTGCAGGATGTGCTGTCGCAGGCTTTCCTGGGCAATGCCCATTCGTTCAAGCTTTTTGTCAGTAAGTCTCAGCAAAGCACGGCCTGGGTGCAAAAGATATAACGAAAAAATCACCCAGGGATTTCCATTAATGCAATATTCTCACTCTGACAGTATAATTTGCTACAGAAAAAATTCTCAGCCCTGAAGTACCTCAGTCTCAGAAGATATTGTTTCATCAGTTAGGTACTTTCTTACAGTTAGAGATCTGTGTGCCACTCCTGCCTTTTCTTTTAATTTTCTGTATTGTTTTGGTGGTTTTTGAGAGATACAGGCATTTAAAATAGATATCTTGTGCCATTTGGGACAACCAATTGCTGTTCTTCAGTGTCAGTTGGTTTTCCACAGGCAGGATATCCCCTATAAGTCTACAATGGACACAGATGCCTAAGAAGACCCTCATCTCTATTCAATAATCTGTACTACTGTCAAGAAACCAGTAACAGTGGATTTTACAAATTAAATCAATTTAAGATATACCGAGGATGAATACTGTTGCAATTCAGATATATCTATAGTGTAACAGCACCATTTCCCAATATGGTTCTGTACTTTATGGTTCAGCCTTCCAAATCCCTCTCAACAGTAAATTATCACAGCAAAACAGAAAAAAAACCACCACAAACCCAGAGATTTCTATCAATTATATCTGAATCATTCATGAAAAATATTTTGTCCAACTATAAAAGGACCTCTGCTCAACTATAAGGAGCCTTTGGTCTTTGCAGGCAATCACTCCCAGTTTGTGACTTATCTTTGCTATTAGGTTAATGTTGAACCAGATTTCAAGGCAGATTGTGGATGCTAAGAAATCAAACAATCTACATTCCCCAGATTCTGCTAGTGGAACTCTGACTCCATCTTTTGGGCATCACTATGCTATAAATAAACAGGAGGAAGGCTGTACACTGGCTGAGCCAACACTAAGGAAGTATTTGGACCAAGCAGAGAAACAAAGCATCAAGCAGAGCTTTACTCTGGGAAGAAAAACAAAACTTACTTTCTTTGGTCTTCATCACTGCACCACTTCACCAAGAGAGAAGTCTCTTAGTAGCCCTCCACTGACTCTCAATTCCCAGTATTTGCATTTGTTATCTAAAGGTGCCCTGGCCAATACCAACGAATCAAACTGGAACTTCACTGATACTATCTTGAAAATGACATATTGTTTGGTACACTTTTTAAAACAAATTCAACTTTTTACCTCCTCTAGTTCTTTTTAATTGTTAAAAATTCCTTTGATTTCTCAGGCTTTATTCTGAAACCAGAAGAAGATAGGAAGGAGTAACGTATTCCCTCTGCAACACAGTGCTCTCTGTGCTACCCTTACTGTGGCTTTTGGAAGAACAATTTAGCTCATCAGAAAGTATTACTCAACACAGCAAGATAAGGCCCTTATTCAATCTCTTTCTTTATGAAACAGCAATGAGTACAGAATTTTTATAATTATTTTAATTAAAAAAAATTAAGATAAATGCCAAGAGTTTAAAGGGGTGCATAATTTTTGCCCCAAACCAAGCAGTTAGGGGTATGCTCTTCACTAACTGCTAGATTTCACTCACAAGTAGTTCTCTGAAGTGGTTAGTAAAATCTTGATATGATGCAATGTAAAATAGTGGGATATTACTATTAATAAAGCAAGATGTTATTGATCAGATAAAAATGACAGTGTTCATAGATCTTCTGCCCTTCTGTGTCTCTCAAGCACTACATACTACAGAGGATGACCTTTTGACTAGGAAAACTTTATTTGAAATTATAAACAAGAAGAATTCTAAGGGTTAATGTAATAACAAAATATGGAAATTAGTCTCTTACAGATCAATGCCAGCTGATTGCCCTGGTGATAAAGGCAGCAATAATTACTTCAATTTTTATTTGTCTTATCTCACTAAAACATCTTAAAGCAATTTATAAAGGATGTGTAACAGTTCAGGAGTATGGTCTGTAATGTCAATCTAGCAACTGAAAGCAAATAAAAAAACAAGTCATCAATTTAAAGAGTGGCAACACACATGCCATCTTAGGGCAGAGGGTCAGCAACAGTAATATGAAAGGACAGAGGCCATGCATTTTATTCAATGCCCTTCACCTCTTTTTGGCCATGGATAGTCTTTACTCTTTCCTTCCTCTGGGCAAGTCCTTATTTCATATTCCAATTGGTTTTTTACCCCTGTCACTGCCTTTGGAAGTTGAGGGTGCACACAACAGAGATGTCTATTTTCAACTCTTGGCGTGCCAGTTCCTCTGCAGCTTAGGTTCAAAGCACAATGCCATTGGAAAAAACTGTCTTTGACTCATACTATCTGCAGCAGCTTGAACAAGTTGCCTTAAATTAACTCTTTCTTGCACCAAATCCAAAGTGACACATTGAGGCAGTGATGAGGCAAGAAAGCAAACATCCAAATGTGGCATTTCAAGAATGCAATAAGTGATCTGAAGTGTGAAAATTCAATCCTCCCCATACCTTCTTTCCCCTCAGCACTTAGAACAACAACATCCAAGCCAGAACTGGAATAATTTTTCATTGTGATAGTAAATCAAGTTCTTTGAAAAGATATTGCTAATGCCTGGATCAATCACCAAAGCCAATTAGTTACCAAGGCCAAGACCCTGACAATCAGCTAATGATTTTGGATGCATCACTGTCTTGCTTCCTGTACTGCACACACCTGAAAGAATTATCATTTGGTGCTAAGAACTCTGGGCTATTGAACACTGAAACCAATTGTCCAGAGAATTTGTAGAATCTCTGTCTTTGGAAACATTCAAAACCTGTCTGAGGTCCTCAGCTGTACTTGCCCCTGCTTTGAGCAGGGGTTTGGGTTAGATGATTGCCAGAGGTGCCTTCCACCATCATCTGTCCTGTGAAATAACCTGCATGAAGGATCTCAATCTAAAGATCTATTTTCTTTGAAAAAGGTAAGAATAACAAAGGAAATTAATAAAAATACACAAAAGATGGTCATTTTGTCAAGCATCATGGCTAGAACAGAGAGACAGCTTTACAGTAAAAATTCAGGATAGATTTTTAATTTTCAGTGAGTGGTGGATAGAATATATTGTCAAGAGCAGAAGGTGTGACAAAAGTAATATTTACTAAAAGTGTACACCGGTCTTTGCTCAGACGCAAGTAGAAGGAACTTGACTACCATCTCAGGAAAATTTCCCAACACTACAAACCTGGCACTACCTCTTAAATGTAGCAGCTCCCTGCCTAATAGAGAACAGGACATTATTTTTCAAAAGCACCTTGACCAAGAGAACCATAACAAACATCTAGGCCTTGGCTCTAGCTAGTTGCAAAGCTGGAAATCAAATGTTTTACACAAAACCCCACAACTCCCTCAGTATCTGTACACATGTTTTAGCACATAAACCCCAGCCCTTTCATACTCAGGGCAGATCAGCTGTGGAATGCCTGGAGACACCCCGAGGTCAGACACAAAATATAAAACACTTTCTAACTTAATAATGGATTGATGGCCTAATTTTTTCTAATATGACTTAGCTGCTGCAGATCTCATTTGATCAAGCTAGGACTAGATGAAAATTTGAATGGAGGGAGAAACATTGCATGCCACAGAAGATTAGCGTGAATATAAGCATTGGTCCAATGAGGCTGGCACTGGCCCTAGAGCAAGGAACAGGGCACAGTCTGCTGTACCTAATCAGAAATGCTCACACCTCCCCGCACTAGTGTAGCCTATTGCTCTTCACCCAGCTGCCAGTTCAAAGACACACGGAGGGACACCTTGAAAGAAGCCTTGAGAGAACACTTGTGATGCAGGGGAATGGACAGGTAAGAAAGGACTTATTAAACATGTAGAAAGAACCAAAGGAAAACAGGAAAATGAGAGCAGACAGTCAGTAAAAGGCTGATCTCACACAAAACACTGAAGAAAACTAGGAGTAATTTAAAGTTGATGAAAATGATAAAACACTAGTGGCAACAAATGATGTGTGTGAAGTATGGCCAGGAAAGGTGATCTTGTCTCTGAGTACAATATAATAGGTATATCTGATTATCAAGACTAGATGTTCAGTTTACTTACCATGGGGCACAGAACACAGGAAATGAAGAACACAGCAGAGATTTCAAGGACACTAGAAAAGGCTCTCATGCCAGACCAACAGCTCACTGTGTTCAGAGTGTCAGTAGGAGATGCATTCTCGGAGAGCTATTGGGCTACTTTCTGAAGTCATTGCTTTTGTACCACAGCAACATCCAGAACTGTTATACTAGGGTTATTAAAGAGCACATAATTTGTGTCCTTAATTTTTTTTTTTTTTTATCTTCCTGATACTGGCTGCTTCTGTAGCCTCCTGGGGTAGCAAATTTCAGAAGCTCGCTACCCATTTTTGTCTGTCTTATATTGATTTCCTACTAATTGTTTCCAGTGTTTGCTAGGTCTTGCATTGCAGGATTTGATTAACAGATTTGGCTGTTAATTCATTCAACATTCAGCTGTTGATTCTAAGATCTGTAAACTTCAGTCATATGCCTTTTGGTCATATTTCTGATGGATTCAGCTGACAAACTTAGAAAAACTGAAAAAACAGGAACATAAGATTCCCTAAACCCCTAAATTATGCAAGATGAAAACTTTTTCATCTTTTATAGTAACTGCTGCAAATGCCATTTTATTCTTAGTTAATGGATGACAGTGTGCTTCTCTGGCTTTTCAGAGATGTTGCTTTTGTGTTTACTTGACATAGTCTGATCACAGCTTTCCTCTTGCTTATATAGGGTGAATGTTGGCTTCTTTTGACTTCAGTGCTTAAAAACAAGCCTCGCTGGACATATCATGTAGGAAATTTCCATGACAGAGACACAGACATTACTATCACCATTCAGGATATCAGATATTACTATCACCTTGTGGTGAGACACAAGGATAAAACTCTCATCACATACTCAGGGAAGAACACAAACAAGAATGGGCAGAGAGAGAGAGGCTATGACTTCATAGTGAGGAATGGGAAAATTATGAGAGGAGGTGAGAAAAAGAACAGTCACCTACAGAACATTAATGGCCTCACGATGGCAGTGGAGGGAGATGAACACTGGGAAAAGAGAAGAACTAATAAACTTAGGAACTGACTTGAACAGTGAACAAATGGATATAAATACAATTGAGGATGCTGGGTTCAGAAACATCTTGTAAAAGAAGCAGCATAAACCAGAAATCAATCCAATTTTCAGAGCAAACTTGATATGACTTCATGATGCTTTTCTTGATAACCCATCAGATCTTCTATAGTCCTATATTTTCTGCTCTGTACGTGAGAATTGAAGAGCAAATCTCTCCTTCTCATGCCTGTCTCATCCCTAGTACCAGACAAATCAGCCACTTCATCATCAATGCCCTGTGGCAATTCCACAGCTTTTCCTGAGCAAGCAGTTAGATCTGGTTTGTCTTACTAGTGATTTTAGCTCTAAGACTAATGCAGACTCTTGGTAAACTGCAGCTTACATTACCACCCTCTTTGCCCCACTTCAGCTATCCAGTATGTCACTAACCAGGGAAGATTTACTTGCTTTAAAAGTAAAAATGGATTAATTTTTCATCAGACTTACCATAGCAGCAATAAATTACTGATTCACTGCAGCATACTGGCAGCTGCCAGCCTAGGCAAAGGACATTTAGCTTCCAAAATTGCTATTGGTAGCTGCCTGGTACTTCTGATACGATGAGCAACTCTCAGCTGGCAATCAGCTTAAACAGAGAGGAGACACAAGGGATACTGGTACAGAAATAAAGCAGAAGGAACAATAGTTTCTAATGATAGGCACCAGGAGGAGCAAAGGAGTCTATTTAATCTTGACGAGTATCAGAGAGCAACTGAGGAAGTTCTCCAACAGCAGATCCAGCATTCTTGTGCTTTCTCATCTTACTTAAAAAAGTAGCAAATCAGCATGAAGCTGTAGGATTTACCTTCTACTAAGACACATGAATAGGAGAAGCACATCACTCCAGTATGTCTCCAATGGAAGCACAGGAAATCACAGGAAGGTATATTCTCATGCATCAAGTTAGCTTTGGAGACGCTTTTATTTGTTAGCATCATCAAAGATGATTCCCTCGCTTTTTCTCATTCATTATTTGCTGGATCTGGATAAGACCAGCTCTATAATAAAGTTTCTCAAGGAAAACACTGTCATACTGGTGATTAAATGTCTGATCAAACTCAAAAAAGCAGCTATGTAAACAAAGGCACCTACTGAGTATTATCTGCATCCTTTGTCTCAACATCATGTCTGTTTATAGTTCTGACAAGAGGAAGCAATGACTATTGTTACTGCTGTCAACAGATCTACAATAAAATGGGTTTATTTTCAAAAAACCCCTCTCAGGTCACAGTTCTCTTGCACGATTCTGTCCTTCCTCCACACTTCAGAACCATGAGCATTAACAGGATACAAAAGAAAAGTAATTCAACATAATCTTTAACTTAGCTGCATTATCAAATACATAATTAGCAACAACCAAGATATGATTTTGTCTCTAAATTTGTCTGTTTTTGATGAACTGATTAAGATATCAGTGTTGCTTCTGTGAAGCTATTTAACTCAAATTATTTAGTTTGGTACAACTTTCTCTCACCTTAGTGCTGCCTTTCCCAATTCCCTCCATATTCCATCAAATACCACTGTCATTTTCTATTCTCTTAATTTTGACACAGTCCTTTCAGCTATACACCTCCTGTTCAGTGATGGTCTCTGAAATTGCACCAGGTTAGGAGATATCTTTCTCACACTCAGTTTTTCCTTGGCTCTTCTCAAGGATGTCTCCCAGGTAGCTACCTGCCCCTGTTTCTCCACAGCCATCACTGCCCTGGGGGCTTCTATGCCCTGCTACAGAGGCTCAAGCATCTCTGTCAGCTCAGACACAACAATGCTGGATTTATGCTGTTGAACAAAACCAACAAACCTGTAGTAATGGGGAAGGCATGTAAAAATGCTGAAAGACATTGAGTTAACAGAGCATGGATCTTGAATACTCATTTTAGGAACTACATCTTAAAAGTACCCTTACTCTCTCCCTGGTAGATACTTTCTTCTGGCCAAGCAGCTCAAAAAGAATCCAATTACCTTGCAAATTAATGCTGAAGGTAAAAATCCGTCTCAAGAAGAAAGAGTTTCCTGAATCCCAAGCCCTCCCATAAGTAAAGCAAACAATTCCTAGTTCTTGGCTCACCCATACATTTTCAAGGAAGTATTTAATTGTATACTTTAATTGTGTGGGAGCACCACATATCCTTAAATCATGGAATCATAGAATCACTTAGGTTGGAAAAAACCTCTAAGGATCATCAAGTCCAACCATTAACCCAGCACTGGCAAGTCCACCACTAAACCATGCCTCTAAGTGCCACATCTACACACCTTATAAACATCTCCAGGGATGGTGACTCCACCACTTTCCTGGACAGCCTGTTCCAATGTTTGACAACCCTTTCCATGAAGAAATTTTTCCTAATATCCAATCTAAATCTTCCCTGGTGGCGTTGTCGTGACCCAAGTGCAGGACCTGGCACTTTGTCTTGTTGAACCTTATACACCTGGGCTTGGTCCAGATTCCTGTGTAGAGCCTTCCTGCCCTCCAGAGGATCAAAACTCCTACTCAACTTGGTGTTGTCTGCAAGCTTACCGAGAGTACCCCCAATCCTTTTGTCCAGATCGTCAGTAAAGATATAAAACTGAACTGTTACAGATACATAACAGTCTTAGCTATCAAATTTTGAATTAAGTACTCTAGTGTCTAATGATTTACAGACACATTCCAAAATAACTTTATTCTGAGACAAAATTAGAATACAAATCTCAGTATAGAGAAGAGAAGGGGTTAATGAGAGACTATGCATCACGATTACTGGAAGTGGTTCAGTTAGTAATTTACTGTACTGATGGGAACTATATTGATTCCTCACAAGTCTTGAGTAAAAGACTGTTAGACAGTCCTGTTTTTTAGATGAACATATTCAAGACTTGATGATTGTAATAGGAGGAAATAGTAATAACTTGAATTCCCCTCTGAAATATAAATTCAGGCACAAATCATATTACACCACTTTTCAAGTGTACTGTAAAATGTGAGACAACCATTTTTGGTGCTCTCAGGAAGGACCTGATAGGACCCACAAAGTAAATTAAGGATAAATGTAAACCTTTAGCAGGCAGTCTATAAATCTACATTGCTTGTTGTATATACATTTGCCAACCTACTTCCTGGACATACAAAATTATGTATTACCTACAGCTATATATAAATATATTTGAAACATATAATAATGAGCTTCTATTATTTTGCACATTTGTACTTTTAACGAAAAAAAATCCAGGAATATTGTTTGTTGGTATCTGTGTGCTAGAGTTATGGTCCCCCTATTCAAATAAACAACTCCAAGGTCATTTTTGTTTGTAAAGTAGTAAGTGAATCTGTCAACACTTTTGATTTTGTCCACCATCAGCAGGACACACAATTCTTCTATTCCTAGTTAATCTAATGTTGCTCAATGTGCCACCCATTATGCATTATATATCCCATTTCTTTGTTAATTAAAAAAAAAAAATCACATTAGATCATGCCTGCTGGCAAAAATCCTGTTAATTTATTCAGGAGTAAACATACATTCATACACTATAATACACAGCTTCTACACAGAACAGGAAAGGGAAACAATTTGGAAAGCATTAGAATTGACTGAAGTCTTTACAGCAAATTCAAACAAGAGCCTTTCCTGTAACTTCCAAGGGTGGACCTCACAAAAATCAGATTTATTCCAGAAAAAAAGGATCATTTACTACCACAAGAAAAATAACCATACACGCATGCACACAAAACAAACCCCACACTCATTATTGAGTGCCCAACCCAACTGGAACTGGGAAATCCTTGAAATCACACAGAAGACTATCTGTCTTACCTACTGATATTGCTAAAGACAATCTCACAAAGTGATATTTCTAAAGTAAAAGAGGTTCTGGAGTTCTGCCTAGAACGGAACTGGTGTGTGCATCCAGAGAAGGGTACAAGCTCTGTGAAGTACAACAAAAGCTGCCATTTAATTAAGTGAGGAAGAACACCTACTCCTATCTCAGACAAATGTACCCACGAAGCTCTGAACTGCACTGGTATGAAACATTCATGTGGCTGAAGACCAGGGCCTGTGAGCCTGCCTCCCCGGACAGAAACTGTCAGTCAATATTGTTGCTTGCTCTAATTTGTTACTAATCAATCCAAGCAATAAGCCAAAGGTGCTATGCCACTAAATACGTAACAAGGACATGATTCTTCAGTATGAAATATACAGAAGGATGCAGAAAAATGATCCATTTATATGTCAATTATGGTTTTCGTGTGTAGGGCCTGGCTGAGATGGAGTTCATTTTCCCCACAGCAGCCCCCATAGAGAACACACCAGTGATTTGGCTACTGCTGAGCAGCGCTCCCACAGCATCCAGACTGTCTCTCCAACATTTTCCCCCACACCAGTAGGCTTAGGGTGGGCAAAATCTTGGGGGCGGACATAACCAGGACAGCTGACCCAAACTGACCAAAGGCATATTCCACACCATATGACATCTGCTCAGATACAAAAGCTAAGAAAAAGGAAGATGAAGGGAGGACATTCATTATTTGAAAATGTTTGCCTTCCAGAGCAACTGCTATATGTGTTACAGCCCTGCTTCCCAGGAATCAGGGGACATCACTTGCTGGTGGGAAGTAGAGAATAAAGCCTTTTGGGTTTTTCCCTTGCTTGAGCATGACCTTTTACTTTAGCAAATGGCCTATGTCTCAACTTACAAGTTTTTTTTGATCTTCCTTTCTTCCCCCACTTTGCTGAATAGAGGAGTGATAGAGCAGCTTGTTCGGCTTCTGGTGCCCGGTCAAGGCCAACCCACCACAGTCACACCTTAGAAGGCGATTTCGGGGGCCATCTCACTCATTCTGCAATGCTGGGAAAGCCACCCCTTCTTTCTCCTGATTACCTTAACTGCCATAAAACACTTAGGCAAAACCTTACACAAAGAAGAACTATTTGAAACATGCTTAATTCATTTTCTGAGTTTCTTTTAATGCCAAACACATGAGGAGTAAGGAGGACCAACATAACATGACCAGACAGCTTACTGTACCACAATGCAAAAGGTCTGTGGGCCATCAGAGGTTGCAGCAGACCAGAATCTGAAAACTAAAATTTTCTAATAGGATTTTCCAATCACTGTTTTGTTTAAAAGAAAAAGAGAAAAAGAGCAAAATTAAATTTTTATTAAATATTAAAATAAGCTTTCATATCCCAGGGCTGAAGTACATACAGTATTAAAACACTTCCCAGTTCTGTACCCCTAGTTCTCTACTGCTCCACATCGTTATCTGCAAGCAGCTTTCAGTGGTGCTTTCTTCCACACCCACAGCAGCTTCATCCTTCAATTTTTTAATAAAAAATGAAATTGAGAAAGGTTTCATGTTAATATTAATGATGTTAATAATTCATATTAATAAAAAAGGAAAATTAAAAGCAGCGTGCTCATAGGTTAAGCACCGTAGACTGCTTCAACCCTCCTAACCTGAAGGATGAACCAGCCACATCTCTCCTGATGACATTTTTTGCTCTAGCATTTCTCTTTGTGGGCTTTAATTAGAAGCCTAGCACCTGTCAAGCTGCACACAATGCCCCTGATGGGCCCTGAACCTACAATTTATGCTGCCCATTTTATAACGTGGGGGAAGATAATTTTCCTGTTGTAAAAGCTACCTCCACTCAATTATACGCACAGTCTTACAGATACAGGCACTAATCTGTTGCTGCATTGCTGGCTCAGTAGCACAACACAGTTTGCAGAGCTCCTTTGCATTTCTTCCAGCCTTTAATACCATAGCTGTGAGGAGAATCAGGACATAAGGATTTTATTCTGCTGGCCTCTTCCTCCTATTTAATACTTACACTTGACCTGCAGAACACTGTAAGACAACAGTAATTTTGGATCAGAAAAAAACCAGATACCTACGCAATGACTTATTGTACTTAGTTTGTAAGCAACTCGTCCCTGTAACAGAATCCAGATCTTTAGAATTCTGCCTTCTGTACCCCATGCATTTGACTCAACAATAAGAATAATATTAATATTAATAATAATGATACAACAGTAACATGCAGGAGCCTTATCATAGGCTGCAGACACGGCACTGTTGTGAAAACGGAAGATGCAGCCCAGCCCCCCACTCTGGCTTTGGGTCTCATTCTCCCAAGCAAAAATAAAAGCTCATTTTCCACTACAAGGTTTGGGAAAATGTTGTGTGGCCTTCTTTATAAAAATAACTACTATAACTAGGAGCAAGGGAGCTCTCCCAAAACCAGGGAGACAGCTCATCTTCAAACTACTAGGGGAAAATGCTAAGCTCAGTTCCTCCTTCAGGCTGGTGAGCCCCAATACTCCTGAGGTAAGGCTGCACTGACCTTGCTGCAGTGCACTCAGGAACGTGTATGCAAGGTGTAGGAGCTCAAACCTCTGTCAGCTTCCTTCCAACACCAGACACAGAACCCACTCCAGTCCTCAGGGGTATGTCCCACTGGCAGGAGTGGTGTTACACAGCCCCCCCTTTCCTGCATGCCCGGGAAAGCCCCAACTTCCCTGGGCAGCTGGATATTTTGGAGGCAGGATTTGAAAGCCCTCAGCCCAAAGGGGAAGCCAGACTTATTTTCCCTTATGCTTTTCTGCTCAGATTGGGATAATTTTGGGCACGCATAAGGAAGCAACTGCAGGCACTGAGGTAAATTCATGGCCAAAATAAAAAGGGAAATAGGATGTTCAGGTGCCTACAGGCTTTATCAGAAACCACACAAGGGCCTGTTCTGGGTGACAATTTAGAAGTTCACTTTTCAACATAGATCATCACACCTAGGTCCTGAGATAAGTATAATGGGATCTCTGTGTGTGTGTCACTCACTCGGCTGTTCAGCAGTAGATTCCTAAAAAAGAACTTGGGAGCAAAGTAAGGCTATAATAACACTTTTTCAAAATACTCTCATACTCCTAAAGCTTATAGTTTAGGGACTAATTAACAAAAACAGAGTTGCCTAATTTGAGCTACAGCTGGGCCTAAGGTCAGTGGACGGCTTCCAATGACTGTAGCAACACAGAGAGCTGCTTCTGGGAGGAATCTCATCAACTTTTTAAAATGGGAGAATAATTTTGCCATTTCCAGTGTGATTTGACCTAGAAGGAAAGGGCAAAACAAGTGTTGCAAGGTAAACCCAAACTAATTAAAATAAGAAATGAGTCAAATCACAGAATCACAGAAGATGCTGAGTGGGAAGGGACCCACAAGCATCATCGAGTCGAACTCCTGGCCCTGCACAGGACTCTGCCCAAAAGTCACACCAAGTGCCTGAGAGCATTGTCCAAATGCTCCTTGAACTCTGTCAGGCTTGGTGCTGTGACTACTTCCCTGGAGAGCCTGTTCCAGTGCCCAGCTGGGGAAAGAACCTTCTTCTAATATCCAACCTAAACCTCCCCTGACACAACTTCAGGCCATTCCCTCAGGTCCTGTCACTGATCACCACAGAGAAGAGATCAGTGCCTGCCCCTCCTCTTCCCCTCACAAGGAAGTTGTAACTGCAATGAGGTTTCCCCTCAGTCTCCTCTTCTCCAGGCTGAACAGACCAAGTGCTCTCAGCCACTACAGCTTCTCCTCAAGGCCCTTCATCACCTTCGCTGCCCTCACTCCCCAGGCTGTGAGACTAATTCACAATCAGAGCCATCTAGCAGTGAAATGGGTGATTCTCAGGTCCTTGTAGTCTTGAAATGAAGTTTTTGGAAGAGAGTGTTCAGAAGAGCTCAGGTTATTGAGGTCTGCACAAGAGGGAGGCAGCAGGACTTGGGGGGTAAGATCCAGCATTCCAAAAGGCCTTCGGAAAAAAGTCTCTGAAAGACTAATAGGAAGAAAAAGAAATTTATATAAACCAAGCAAGTACCAGGAAACTCCCAAACCTCAGGAAATAGTTTTGGGGATTATTTAATTTATGTTGTCTTTCTGATAGCTTCAGTGGGTTTTCTTTGTACTATAAATTAAATTTTTCCTTTCAGAGAGAACAGCAAACATCAAAGCACTGTATTACGTATGAATTTTCAGTTACACCTTGTTTTTAAGGAAGAGTATATGGAGAGGACACATTGAACACGACATGATCCACCTTTAAGTCTTTTTGTTAAAGAGGCACTGAATTGAACAAACACTAATCAACCAACAAAATCAGATTAGAGAAAAAACAACAGCTGTGGCTAGTGAATGTATTATAAATCTTATGGATAATTTGCATATAATAATTTATACAGAGGATGAAGACTGGAAAGTATCATCACAGAAACTTTTTATGGTAATACCGAAGATTAATTCTCTAAGCAGACCCAAAGAGCAGATGACACACTGCTTAAGCATAGTGTTTTTACTTACAGAAAGAATATGCATTAGGTACCAGTGACACACTGGTTAAGTCTAGAGTGAGACACTTTCCTGATGCAAAGATAGACTATTCCGACAGGTGCTTTCACTCGTATCAGAGCTCAGACATAAATACACAAAATCATTTTTTCCACTGGTTTACACATACACACAACAGAACACAGAAAAGAAAAACATCCATCAACAAGGGAAAGTGCCAGATTGTGCATCTGGGATGGGGCAACCCCGGATGTTCATACAGACTGGGGAACGAGATGCTGGAAGGCAGTGCCATGGAAAAGAACTTGGAGGTCCTGGTCAAAGGAAAGTTGAATATGAGTCAGCAGTGCCCTGGCAGCCAGGAGGGCCAACCATGTCCTGGGGGGCTTCAGGCAACGCATCACCAGCCAGTCAAGGGAGGGGATTGTCCCGCTCTGCTCTGCACTGGGGAGGCCTCACTTTGAATATTGTGGCAGTTTTGGGCACGACAGTATGAAAGATACTAAGCTATTAGAGAGTGTGCAAAGGAGAGCAACAAATATGGTGAAGGGCCTTGAGGGGAAGCTGTATGAGAAGTGGCTGAGAGCACTTGGTCTGTTCAGCCTGGAGAAGAGGAGACTGAGGGGAGATCTCATTGCAGTCACAACTTCCTTGTGAGGGGAAGAGGAGGGGCAGGCACTGATCTCTTCTCTGTGGTGATCAGTGACAGGACCTGAGGGAATGGCCTGAAGTTGTGTCAGGGGAGGTTTAGGTTGGATATTAGAAGAAGGTTCTTTCCCCAGCTGGGCACTGGAACAGGCTCTCCAGGGAAGTAGTCACAGCACCAAGCCTGACAGAGTTCAAGGAGCATTTGGACAATGCTCTCAGGCACTTGGTGTGACTTTTGGGCAGAGTCCTGTGCAAGGCCAGGAGTTCGACTCGATGATGCTTGTGGGTCCCTTCCCACTCAGCATCCTCTGTGATTCTGTGATCAGTAAAAATTGGCAAAACTTTCCTAAACCACAAGAGTCTAGAGAATGTTTTCTAACACTGAGCCACAAATTTAATCATCAGTCAAGTACTAAATTATTTATCTTCATCTCCATTCATTAGCTTGCACTCAGTCTTCAATACAAAAGTAAAATCATTTTAGGGTTAGTTTCAAATGTAATTTTGGTTATGCACAGAACAGAACTTCTTGCTTCTATCTAATAAATAAACAAACATTCAGGCTTAACATTCTTTCCATGGCTGTAGATACACGTCTTGTGAAACTCCAGCAAGTAACAATATTCACATAGCAAGATCTGAATAGCAGCAATACAACCCCAAAAAGCAACAACACATAGTAAGAAATTATTTACTTCATCTTCCAGTGTATAATTAAAATTCTAAACCAAATATCCAGATCTGTAAATACTCTTCACTCAATTCATTTTTATTTCTTCTGTAACGTTCTCCTTTGAGTTCTCTTCGTGATGCACGTGCTTGGTTTTCTTCACCAGTTTTTTTCTGTTTTCTTCCCATTAGAACAAGTTCTTTTCTGCAATTTTCTCAGACTGCAAAGCTTCCCTGGTTAAGCCATATGTTGTGCACCATGTAAGCACTGTCAGTATGAAATCCTGTCCATACTCCAGAATTAAATCAGCTGGACGGTAAGCAGGATCACAGCTGTCTATAGATTGAAGTATCAATTACAAATCCTTCAGCACAGACACAGAAGAAGCTGGTCTAAATCAAGTTATTTCTACCCTGCTCCCAAGCAATTTTCTGGTGACCCTTGAAGACGGGACAGGCCAAAATTCTTTCTGCAACATACAGCAGGACATGGGCACTCCCAGTCATGGCCTCAAGACCTCGTATCTGTTCTCAGTAGCCATGTACTACTTAGATGACAAGGATAAGATCACATAAACCCCCCTCATTGTGGTGTAAGAAATATCTTTGATGTTCAGTGAGCAAGAAAAGCACCTGCAATTCTGGTGAATACCAAGGTGAATGTAAGCCAGAAGTGTGGCCTTTCAGAAAAGAAGGCCAGCAGTCTCCTGGGCTGCAGTAGGGCAGGGCAAGGGAGATGATCCTTTCCCTCTACTTCACCCTGGTGAGGCCACATCTGGAATACTGTATCCAGTTCTGGAATCCCCAGTACAAGAGAGACCTGGACATACTGAAGCAAGTCCAGCAAAGGACCATGAAGTTGCTTAATGGATTGGAGCATCTGTAAGATAAGGAAAGGCTGAGAGAGTTGAGACTGCTCATCCAGGAGAAGAGAAAACTCAGGGGGAACTTTCCAACATGTGTAAATACCTGACAGGAGGAGTAAAGAGACAATGGTCACAAACTAAAACAGGAAATTCCATTTAAATGTAAAGAACCTTTTTTTATTATGAATGTGCTTGAACACTAGTACAAATGTTCAGAAAAGTTGCAGAGTTTCCATTCTTGGAGATACCTGACAGGACATAGCCCTGGATAACCTGCTCTAGCTGACCCTGCTCTGAGCAGGGATTTGGATAAGATGACCTCCAGAGGTGAGCTCCAACCTTAGTGTCTGTGATTCTACTTCATGAAGATACAGAGTAGCAAATCAGGCTGCCTGATTCAATTGAGTTAGCAAGGTCACAATTAGTAGCTACTGAATACAAGAGTCTTACATAATTTGTATATCAACATATTTGATTAAAATGTGCAAACCAAGGAATCAGGTAAAAAAATACCTACCTACATGGAATCTCCCTCAAAATTGTTCAGATACAGGTATATACCACCTACAAAATCCCTCAGCAGCAGCATCCAGACATTGGATTTCTCTAAAGGAAATGCTATAAGTAGCACTGTTAGAAAGGCAGAAGGATGGGGACTAGTAGGCAAGTAAAACATGTGGGGTTTCTCAGTCCTTCGAAGCTCACCTGATGTCACACACTCTGAAAAGAGGGCCATGGTTGGTTCCAAGAATGTCCATTTTCCACTGGTGCTCACGCCATCAAATTAAGCAGTGCCACTGAGGTCAAGACACTGGACCGTTGTTTGTTCTATCAAATCATCCCAATGTTTCCTGGGATGATACTGGCCGCTTAATACTTTCCCAGAAACTCCCAGGTATAGTTCAGGATGGGCAAAGACTTGGAGCTGTTCCCCACAAATGGCATGAACACAGCCATCCTGTCCTTAAGGACCCTTAGCTGTATGGGCACAAATTTCATTCCTTAGCAATTAGCCTCAGTGCTAAATGATATTTGAAGAAACATCACTGACATCAACACAACAACATTACAGAGCCACAAGTTCTCTTGGCAAAACCCAAACTACTAACATAGTGCATCTGCTGCATAAAGTCCATCTTAATAAGGAAGACTTCCAGGATTCATTCTCTCATCCTGAAAAGTAACAGCATAAGCTGGTTTCTCAGAAATCAGAGATTCAGAGGTGAGAAGAAATTATTTCCTCCCTCCTGAAGTCTACATGTTTATTGGCAAAAGCCAGAGCAGCTGGAAAGGATTTCCTCTGCTGTTTCTTGCCCATTCTTAACTTTTAAATGATTTGGTTCTCTCAACAGTAGAAATGAGGAAGAACAATGGGAAAAAGTTGTATGATTAAGTTTTTAATGACTGTGGCAATTTTATTTAGATTTAATTTCCACTTTTAGGCATTTTAAGGATTCTGCGGGCTTTAGGCCTGTCTCAGCTCTTACTTATGAGAAAGTTGTTCCAACATTTCCAAATACCGGAAATGAGAAGGAGAAGAGGTAAAAATTACTTGGATACTGCATTTGAGGAAAGCAACACATTTCTTCAAGGAATGCTGTTTCTGTGAAGTCCTGTAAGAGACAATGTGTGAAAAAGAGCCCAAAAAGCAGTAATGTCAAGTCCAACTTTGGATTACTTCTGAAGGGCAACAAGCTGCATATCACATTGCACAAGTCAGAAGAGCTGTCAAGGATTTTTACACATATATTCTGCCTGATTCATGGGGACCATTAATTATAGTTGTAGGGTATGCCTGTGTCAGCTCCCTTGCAATTCTTGGGAACACCCTGACTGTGTTCTGCAATCCTGCAAACCTCTATGCCAATACTGCTTCTGAAACACTGTCAGGCCACATGGAAAAACTGCTGTTGGTCTCCCACCTGCAAGTACAATCAGATCACCAGCACAGACTCCACAGGAACTGCTTTAAAGCAAGGGCAATAAAAGATCTGAGAGAGAAAGGAAGACTGAAAAAAATCTGTTACTTCTAAAGACAGTTACCAGGCTTTGGTCTTTACCTAAGCACAGTAATTAATGGAATATCATTCCAGACTTGGGATAAACACCATGTGATAAAAGTAAATCACCCCCCTACAACTCTGCAGACTGAACACCTTCTGTGAAGTAACTTCTCCAGCATGGGGAAGTTCATGCTAGCCATGAAGGTCCTGCTATTACAGAGTGACTGGGTACGAGCAGAGCTGCTCCAGGACTGCTCTAATGGACAAGAAAACTCCTCTGCTGTCATCAAAGTGGTCAATACAAAAACAGCTCCTAATGGTTTGTTCTGTCATTTGTAACATTCCTGAATGTTACAAAGTTGTTAATAAGAAACATTGCCACTTCCCACTCTAAGTTTTGAGACTCACCACAGATATTTTCAGCAAACTATAAAGCACCACACTGATCACTGCAAAAGGTTTACCTGAAGAGGTGATGAAAGAGGTTAGAAAGATCCACAGTGTCAGGAGTTTAGAAAGGTCGTGACTTACACCCACACACATGCTGACAACAAGAACATTTGAATCTACAGAGAGAGGAGCATCTCCTGAGTCCTGACTTGCAGGTTTTTGAAATTGCCAGCCATTCAATGCACTCCCCAAGTTTGCAAACCCTTTCACTGAACCTTACCTAGAAAAGAGAATCAATTCAAGATTGCCTTAGGAAGTCCCAGAATGACTGGGAGAAATGGTTTTTAGAGAGCAGAAGAATAGACCAGCATGCAGCTGACCAGGCTCTTGACATAGAAGTGTTTCTTGTCGTGACTGACTTCTGTAATGCAATCACAAGTTTTCTGAAAGCAAGAGAGACCTGCACTTTAATATTCAGTATAAGATAATCTTAGTTACATTAAACTGCCACTGTGAAATGATTTTAAAAAGAGAGAGACTCTTATTTCAAATCCAGGAGGGGTTAATGGAAAATCAATGTCTTTAGACAAGAAATTTTACTTGTGCAGTAAAGTAAAATATTGCTCCATATACACTGTCATGGTTTAACCCCAGCTGGCAGCTCAGTACAACACAGCCAGGGGACGGGGAGGAGAATCAGGAAAGGAAAAAGCTCATGGGTTGAGACAAGAACAGTTTAGCAACTAGCACAAAGTAAAACATTATAATACTAATGATAATAAAATATACTACTACTACTACTACTACTGCTGATAACACTTGTAATGGGAAAACCCAAAACCCAGGAAAAATAAATGATGCACAGTTGCTCACCAAATGCTGACCGACGCCCTGCCCGTCCCCCAGCAGCAATCGGACCCTCCTGGCCAATTCCCCCATTTTATATCCTGGACAGGATGTTCTATGGTATGGAATGTCCCTGTAGCCAGGTCAGCTCAGCTCTCCTGGCTATGCTTCTTCCCAGCTTCTTGTGCAGCTCCTCAGGGGCAGAGCACGAGACACTGAGAAGTCCTTGACTTGGGGTAAGCACAGCTTAGGAGCAACCAAAACATCTGTGTGTTAACTTTATCCTCACACTGAATCCAAATCACAGCCCTGTACCAGCCCATAAAAAGAAAATTAACTTTATCCCAGCCAAAACTAGGACAACACTTACCTACTTGAGTGTGAACTCATGCAAAGTGTTACTCATAACTGAGGCATTCATGGTCTTATTCATATTTTACAGCTTCAATTTTAATCAGCTGCTACTAATGAAGTTACTTTCACATAATTCTTGTTCTGTATGTGGTGTAGGGCCTGCTTGGATGTTATGACAGTTGTGCTTCAAAACAGAGAGAGAGGAGTAAAGCCACCAAATGACAGATGCAATGACATTTTAGGATATTATTTATTATTTTTAATAATAAAAACTCAATAGTTGTTCCCATTAAAGAATTCTTATTGCAGAGTCCTAAGGGTGTCCAAAGCTAGAACAGCATTTGCTTAAAGGGGCTAAATTGGTTTTCTACCAGTTACATTTCTATTTTCGCATACTGATACTACAATGAAAATAAAGCACACGAGTTGTCTCTGGTGCCTTTCTTAAAACTCTTTTAGTCAGGTGATATTGTTATTTTTTATCCTTTATTATTATTTCCAGATTGTGGTAAAAACCCACATAGTGGAAAGACAAATAAGTGTAACTTTTCTGAGCTTTCCTATCATCCTAAAAGAGGAATAAAGAATTTGCATCACCTCTAACTGCTACATTCAGTCCAGTGGTGGTGTGGCAGGAAGGCAGTAATACATTGTTTCTCCTTCCATTACGTTCTATTTCTACATGGTCTGAAATACTTACAGGAATTGGAAACATGATCAGTTGAGGTAGAGTTCTATCGTCCAGGTTCCTCTTGCTTAACTTGCACTAACTGAAGATTTCTATGACTCCATCTAGTTCAGTGGGTTACAGCACATGAATTTGGATATGAGTTATACTATTCATAGCACCACAAGGTTTGAAAGCAATATGACTCATCTAACAAGAGATGCAGAAGATTTTTAAGTTACAGCATCACACCTCTCATCACATTTTTGAGAGGCAATAGACAATAAACTATAGTTTGACCACAACTATTCCATTTTACAAAGGAACTCAAGAGAGCCCTGGCTGTCCCCTTACTTGGAACCTGCTTGAATCCTGCCTTTATAGCTCTGTTAAACTACTGCCTGACAGACAGCAAAGATAAAGCTCCCTTCTCCAGGGTCAATTACACTGAGAATTTCCAGTACATGACCACAGTGCAGTTGCCTGACACATGACTGCGGACTGATCAGGACAAAGATATGTGATCTCCCCACAAACCTGAATTGCACAGGATGGTCACAGCCACACACCAATATTTAAAACTAGAGATGAAATCCTGCCTTGATGCTCCTGGAGCAGAAGAGAACACATCAGTCTGTAAAGAGATACTGCTTTACTGGCTGTAGGAGTTATACAGAACTACTAACAAAACTTAGTATGCGTGCAAGAATTGCAAGAGGCATCCATGGCTACTTTGTTGAGCGCAAATCCAACCCACTTCTAAGTTAACACATTTCCAACGTGGTTTGACAACCAGATGACATACAAAGTGTATGGACACAGGGCATGTTAGAGCAAAACAATCTGAAGTTGAGTCAAACTAATTTGTTGCCTGTGCTGGAGCACTGCAGTCGCAATCAGTTTCAGGGCTTCTCAATAACCTCCTGCAGAGGACAATTACATGACTTGTCACTGTGGTTTACATAAAATAAAAAAAGTTCAATATTCCAGCTATGATTTTGGTCCAAGGTCAAATTTGGCAACTTCACTTTTCTGCGAGCAAGAAAGCCATTAATTATTGAAAAACAGCAAGCTGGGTGGTTTTTTTAAACTCACATATCAGTCTCAAATTAGCAAGTCCTCAAATTCTTTGGAAAATCTGTTTAATCATTTTGATAAATTTTTGAAAGATAGTATCAAAAGATACTGCTTCCCACAGCTACCAATTATAACTGTAGGTTTGTACAGGGGAGTGTTTCAGACTACAGTTGTTTATACTATTCTTTTACTGTGGGTGATTCATTGAGGTGCAGAATGGATCCAGCACATCAAAGCTTTTGCCATACAAAAGTGTTAATGGTACTGCAGTTTACAGCGCTTTTTTCTCCCAGATGGATGATCATATTGGTGTAACAGTTCCCAGCAATTCTTGCAAGTCAGCAATACACTGCACAAGATTTAGTGGATGCTGTTTAGCTAGAGCTTGCTTACCTAAAGAGTATGCAAATACTTGTTTACTACTGAAGGATTCACTCTGAATGTAGAAAAACATATTCTACTTTGTCTTAAATTTTCAAGACTACTATGACTAAAAAGAGATAAAGTTTCCATCATTTTTTGGAAGATGTATTCTGACATCTGGCATTCCAGAAAAAGCAATAAATGCTCAGATACTGTAATTGTTATTTTACTGACAACTAACTAGCTCTCTAATAAAGGAGAAAAACAAACAAACAAAGAGTCAGCCCTGAAGCACACCTGGTGAAAATAAACAGTCTGTCAGGGAAATGAAAGCCAGGCATCATTCATCAAATCCAACAAAATAAAAAGGCTCTGTGAGTTCTTCAGAAGTGGTGTCTCTGAAGGTCAGAACTGTATTGCAACAGTAGGGATCTGTAAGTAAATACTGCAAGTTCTTCAAAGCTAACTTCCATCAGTGTTGACAGAAATATCTCAATCTGTGGTTGTTCAGTCTGTAGAAGAGAAGGCTCCAGGGAGACCTTACTGCAGCCTTTCAGTACTTAAAGGAGGCCTATAAGAAAGATGGGATCAAACTTCTTCGTAAGGCCTGTTTTTTAACCTAAAACAGGCTAAATTCAGACTAGACATATTGAAATTTTTTTAAGATGAGGGTGGTGAAATAGTGGAACAGGCTGCCCAGTGAGGCTGTAGATACCCCATTCCTGGAAACATTTAAGATCAGGTTGGACAGGGCTCTGAGCAACCTAATCTAGTTGAAGACGTCCCTTCCCGTGACCAAGGGGTTGGACTAGATGACCTTTAAGGGTCCCTTCCAACCAAAACTGTTCTATGAATCAAGCACCACACACTTGGATCATATATGAAAACACAGACTCACATGAGTGTATATGTGCTCATTTAGGTTGCATTTTCTGGACATAAAAGTATTTGTGTACTTGGTTTTGAGAGAGAATCCATGAAAATCATTACAACATGTGGAAACTGCATACACAACATATTATGCACAAAAAATAAAACTTACTGATAATTATTTTAGCAATTTGTACAGAAGGAATGATAGTGTATTTCTACTTTGAAAAATTCATTTTTAAATAAAGCAATATGAGAAGAAAATTGAAGCTTCCATGAAAGTATATCCTTGATTCCGCAAATAGCAGCAGCCCCTCTAAACAGGCATTCCCCGTATAGACAGAAATGTGCAATGCAGCCAATAAAGAGACTTGTAAAAATGAGATATTGCATATATTCCTAACAAAGGAGACCAAATACATGTTTTGGTACACACATATAGCACAGGTGTTGATGACTATGATTATAGCCACTTGACATCTTTCATAATCATCAAGTGCTGCTGAACCACAACCACCAAGGCTGAAAATTTCCATGTTAGTTATTTTGCATCAGACTGATTTTGTAGGCTTTATTGTTGTTGCCAAAATTTCAATGGTTTTCAATACAAGGTCAGGGTATATACTTGCATTTCAGTTAAACAAATTAAATAGCTGTTGGGAAGAAGAAAAATACCTCACAGTTTCTAATTGGGAAGCACAATTTGATAGTAAGCCTTTGTGCAGGTGTGTTGTCTGCAACCACTCAACAGACCCACTCAAAGAGTCATTTCAAGAGACTTTGCATGCCCCAGCCCCAGGTTACAGGACAGAGTAGTGCCAGGTAGTGCTTTCATGGAGCCGGATACAATGAGAAGATGACTGTCCTAAAGGTTTCCACTACTGGAAAAGAAGACCATTCAACAGAAGGACAAAAAATCTGAAGACAGAAGAAAAAAGAGACTAAGACTAGGACCAGGAAATGTTGGAAGGTCCCAGTTAGGTAAGACCAAAACAGAGCCTGAATTTGCTTTGAATGGACATTAATCAGTACCTGAAACAGAAGACACTCAAGACTTCCTCTACTGTCAGGCAGTTGCTGTGAAAAACACGGGCAAAATGAAGTTCATTGTCCTCCAGGGACTGGCCCTGTAGAAGATTAGAAACCATCACATACATCTGTAATTGTCACAAGCAGTCAGGGACAGCTCCACTGAATTCAGCTCTGATGATGAGCAATGTGGGAATCAATGCAGTTCAGCACTGTGAGTTAAAACTGCAGTCTGCAGGTGTATATGCATTGAAGAATGTATTCTTCCACTGCAATATCATGGACAATTCCCTCATAAAGCTCCACACTGTTCATGGAAATTAAGATTCAGACGATCCAGTTTCTCTCTGAACTATTCATGCAGTAGTTCAAGATTTAGCCTTATTTAAAAAAAAAAAAAATCATCTACAGTTTTATGGCTGATGTATTCTTCTGACCTGAGTAGGTAACTGTTTCTGCTTTTGTTAAAGAGAATTCATACACTAAGGTAAAATTTTCTGGAAGCTTACAATCACTGAACTACTTTTCTGAATGGACATCAGAGAACCCCTGAACTTCACAATATGAATCCCTCAAGTGGTTTTGCAAACTCTCAAACCCTGAGATTAGGTAGTCTATTTAAACCCAAAGAAGATGTAAACCCAGAAAAAAAGAAGCAGTGGCACTTGCGCAAGTAGAATATACTCTTGCCTAGAAGTGGGACAAACAGTGTGAACCCAGCTTTCTGTCAGATTGATTTGATGTCTGCACTTTGCAGTTGTAGGTCTGATCCCAGCAATACAGTCAGATCAGCAAACCTTCTGGCACTACTGTATGTAGCATACGGAGGCCAAAGATAGTTCCATAGATGAAATTCTTCTATTGATCTGATCCAGGCTGTATCAGTTGATGTATATAATATATACTTGAAGAGTTATGCTTTTGGAAGAAATGGTTGCATTCATTATTATTTTTAGGACAGTGCAAGAGTCACTTCTGAAGTGGCAAATGTAAGGGAGTTCCCAGGCAACAGCTCCAGAAGTCAGTCTCCTACCAGGCTACAGATTCTGGTACCTATCCCAGCAAAAGGGCACCACCTGCAGCTTCAGCAGCAATTTTTTATCTGCTCTAGAAACAATGTGTACATAGACACGGAAAACAGATGGTATTAACAGGCTATGTGGGGAATCCTGTACAGAAATGATGCCTAAGAAGAGAACTAAAAGAATGGCAGGTATGTGAGTATGTATCAGCATCCCACCGGGCTCGTGAGAAATGTATAATAGATTGTTTACAAACGTCATCTTGGCATATTACATTTGGTACATTTGCAAAATTCAAGTCACGGGGGAATTCAGAGAGAAGACAGAGGAGGACTTTAAATCTCAGAGTCAGATTTTCCATACTACGTATATCTAGCCTAGCATGCTCTCTGCTCAAACATGGGAAAATACAATAGATTCAAACCCTAGGAGACCTGTTGGGAAAACACACATTACATATATAAATTACTAACTGGTTTTACCACATAATTTCCTAAGTACAAGTACTTACTCCAAACGTAATGTTTACAACACGGGTACATCTAGTAGCATGCAGGACTGCTCACATCCAGCTTTAAGTGGCAATGCCTGTGTATCAAAATGATGACCCTAGACCCAGTATGACATACCAATTGAACGAATAGGAAAAAACACATGTAGAGCACCAGAAGGACAACTGGCAGATCATCTTATCTGTAGTTTTGCTAATTAGTTTCTCCTGCTATATGGGGTGCCTAATTCAAGGCTTGTGAGCTTCCGAGGGGTGTTTGCTTCTCAAGCAGCAGAAAAATGAAGCCCAAATACAAAGCCAAATTCACACAATGAGGTTACAGAGTGCACCAGAATCTAGAGACTGCAGACATTCCTGCTAAAGGACCAGTGTGACCATGCAGCCTGGGTACTGCCTGAACACATGCTTACCATGTATTTTTCCATCCACCTTTCTCACCTTTTGTAAACTCGATTTTGTTAAAGTCTACCCTTTTTCCTAGTAAGCGCTTCCACTGCTGAATGACCTGCAAAGCCAGGATTCATTTTCTGATTACTGAATCACTCAAGCTTCCAATTTCAGCTTTTGAACACACGCTGTTGTCCTGCTAAGTCCCTATATCCAGTTATCAAGTCACCTATCAACCTTTCTTTCAGCAGCTTCATCTCCTGTAACATGACAACAGAAGGCTCACCCTCCAGGCTTGGAAAAAGGCTGTGCTCTGCCTTCCATCTACTTCTACACTATTCTTAGAATTAAAACATCACAACTGGACACAGTATCCTTGTAGACTTAAGCAGCCTGACCTGTGTACATTACAACAATCCCTGCTATTCAATACAACTTTAGTAACAAGAGATTACATTAGTCCCATTAGCTTTTCATTTAGAGTACATGTAACGTGGCTACCTACACTAACTCCCAACTTATTTTCTTCCTTAACAGCTGCTTTCCAAGTGAGAAGAGGCCATACCTGCAGGATGAAAGGGTTTCTTATATACTGCAGTACATTTGGCTGCAATTAAACAAATTTTCTCAGAATAATTTAGCTAGATTATTTATATCACACCTGTACCATTAACCCATCTTGCTGATTGTGTGTTACCACGTCAACTGCTACAGTTAGGCAACCAACACAGGAAGGCTGAAAGATGCTGCACAACCAGCTAAACCAGGGGACACCAATAAAGGCCCTTTTCATTAGTGCCTCCCTACTGTGTATGGGCATCTGTCAATGACCCAGTATGATTCCAGCACACAGCATAAGGAATTAAAAGGCACTTGTTTAATAAAGATGTCATGTGATCCTAAGCTGTATGCTTGCCTCGCAAAAAAAGGTACTGTATTCCACATGGTAGCTGTTAAATACTCAATGTGTACCCTTGCCAATGGCGGGCAGGTGGGGAGGGAAAGAAAGAAAGAAAAGAGTACCAGGTTAGTCTGACAGGGTGAGCATCAAGACAACTGGTGTTAGCCACACAATGCAATTCTTTGTTGACAGAAACCCGAATTAACTGTTCCATTCTTTTGGTAGAATTGGCATGAGGCTAACAGGTCTGTAGCTTCTTGTGTTGAGAGTAACAACAAAATCCCTAATGATCATTTATTAACAGAAAGAAGCTATCTCCATGGGCTAGAGTTGGAATGAGTCAGTATGATATGGGTCTGAATACAGCTTAATGTGGGATAAAAAAAGACCGTACACATCTGTGAATGGCAAATTCAGCAGTAGATTAGCCTAGGATAATGGTTACAGGTGACATTCATCAAAATCAAGCTGTCTTTTGTTTGCTTTTGATAAGCCAGTATATGACAAGCTTTATCTACATGCATATAGCATCCATAAACCAATGGACACAAGCAATTTTGCATGGCAATTCAACCAGTGCTTGACAGCGGACTGGATTGCAGTACTTCATAGGTTTGATATGCTCATAACAGATTGTCACATTCCTGGCATTTCTCCAGACAGTGTTTATACTGTTTATAAACAGCAACAAAATATTAGAACATGTAACAAACATTTCCTTATAGGTCCTTTGGGATTATGCTACATTTGGCACTGTTTTTTGAATAACCTTATTAATCTATCTTCAGGTTCTAAGCTGTTATATTTAGATCAAAAACACGTACTGCAAGATAAAATCTACATAACCCATGCAAAATAAACATTAAAAAGTGTACATTCAAAATTACAGTCTAGAAAAACCTTGACTAAATAGAACAACTGTGCCAACATTCAAAACAAAATTGGACATGGTCCTGGACAATCTGTTCCAGCTGACCCTGCTTGAGCAGGGAGGTTGGACTAGATGGTTTCAAAAGGACCCTTCCAACCAAAATATCTCCAGGATCTGGTGATTTTTGACGTAAAAACAGGTAAATCATCTCAATTCTGCAATTCACTGCACCCAACAGAACCTGCAGAGAAAGTGGCTCAGTTGTACACACATAAACTTGTTTGAGGGATCCAACACTTCCCTCTAATCGCAGCACAATGTCACCAGGCCTTGTGCAACGTAGGTGCCATGTCAGTGCAGCTGACAGGACTGGGATTACATTGACGGCTTGTTTCAAACACATGGCACACTGACAAAAGATACACATTTCCTCAAGGTATCATTGTTCACATTTCACAAAACAGAGCAAAACCTCGAATTCCCCATGGGGAAGATTTGGGATTTTTAGTCAGTTATCAAGAAGCAACACTTCTGTGTGTGGAACTTGAAGGCTTCTCTTACCAACCCAATAGGCAGAAATTCCTTATGCTTCACACAGAAGTACTGGGGAGCAGGGTGAGGTCTGTGCAGCCTGATGGGTTGCAAGCTCTTGAGGTTCTGAAAACTTCTGTGGGACTGAATGTTCTGACAGCTGACATTCTGACACTACTTCTGGATTCCTTTGTTGTTTTTTTTATTTGGCTTTCTTTGGGTTAGGTTTTTTTTCATCCTTTTCTGCAAGGCTAAAAGACTAGAATACACAGCAGACTACAGTCACTGAAGAGCAGAGCACTTGATTTTCAGCAGAAACACAGCCAACAAACATAAGCATTCACATACCGGATTATGTTCAATAGTAGCTGTAGTTAATAATAAGGCATCAGAACAGGAGTTCTCCAAGTTTTACCCGAGGCCAACCACTTACTGTTGATTGCTGCATAACAAGGGTTTGCCTCTAGTAAGCACTTTGGGGCTCAAATACATACCTTAACGAAATCTCAGGGGAGGAAAGACTGTATTTTGTCATGTTTTTCCTTAAGGAGTCATATCTTTTGTGCACCTTGTTAAAAAAGTTCATGGATTAATCCACATGCCTATGTTTCAGACCAAAATTGCTTATTAAGATCCTAGTTTTTTGTGTCTCTAGGCTCACATTTCTAAGTCTAGGGTTTCCACATGCACAGATAATAAAATCATTTAAAAGATACAGGTTTCTCACAGTTGATTCCTGCTTGAGCAGCAAGCATTCATCTGGATGCACACAGAAGGACAGGGAGCCTTCTCCTGCATCAGTTCAGTGTTGGTCACCACTAGGATCTGAGGAATCAGATAAACACTTCACAAGGTGCACAGATCCTTGCTATGTGAAGGGATGAAAGTCAATTCCTGAATGCAATAAGAGCTTGAACAGAATCCAGCCTCTTTTTTTTTTTCCCCAAGAGCTCCTTCCACTAAATTTACAGGAAAATACTGGAGCTGGGTCCTCATATCTTTGCTGAAAGAGCGAGGCATTTCTCTCCCCTGTGCATTCTACAATAACAAGGACAAAGCTTTATGCCAAGTGCACTGCACTGGACCCTGTCAGGCTTTCAACCTGCTCAATTAACTATATCAAATCAAACGATTTCCACGGGAGCAGAGGGAGGCACTTCTTTTTTAGTAAAGGCTATTCCCCAGCAAACCCTGAGCAGAAGAGGGCAGCTGCTTTAGCACTTCAGCAGTTAAAAAAAAAAAAAAAAAGGCAGCTTTGGATTTTATTTTTATTGTAATATGGGGGAGGTAGAGAAGGGAGAAATCCTTTCTACCTCAGTCTCTTTGCTCTCTGCAAAACGCTCAGCTGGCTGGCCTGATATTTCCACAAACAGAATCATTTTCAAAGAGGGACACGACAAACGAGGCGCTGGCAGGCTCATTAGCAGAGCGGGGAAGCTGGGGGTGAGGACCGCAGGTCTGCGCCCTCCGGAGCGCTGTGGTCGCCGATGGCAGGGGATGGCACAAACGCCGGGATCCCGCCGGGACCGAACCCGCAGCGCCGGGCACATCCCGGGGCCGGCGGGGCGGTAGCCGGTGCACCGGCGCCCCCTCGAGGCAGCGCCCGGTACTGCACCCGCGGGGTCTGCGGGCGGTGCAAAGGACCCTAAAGCAGCTGGAATCACGTAACTGATGGAGGGCGTGTGGCTTGGGAAGGGTCACAGGGGATCAGGCAATGGCGAGACTCAAGGTTCAGAGAAGGACATAACATATTGCAGACTGATCGGATGAGAGAGATTAAATACACACTTAGAATCACAGAATCATTAAGGTTGAAAAGGACCTCCAAGATCATCGAGTCCAATCTTTGACCAAACATCACCACATCATCTAAGCCATAGCACTAAGAGACATGTCCAGTTGTTTATTGACCCAGGGATGCTGACTCCACTACCTCCCTGAGCAGCTCATTCCAATGCCTGACCACCCTTTCAGTGAAGAAATTCTTCCTGATGTCCAAAACAGAAGTCAAACTCTTGCCCATGGCTTCATTCAGGTTCAGATTTCAGGAGGGCTTGCTTCTGTGTGTCGCCATGAGGTTAGCTGTGTTATTAAGACTGAGGAACACTGCCAAATAATTATAAGATTACACTAAGACTAAATCCCCATATCATGAATAGCACATGCTGGCAAGTAATAAGCCAAAATAAAAAGAATCAGCTCTAGCTACTCACTGATATCACAAACACACACCCACTAAGCAGCAAATTAATTCACTTTTTCAAAGTGAAGAACTGTAAGGTTCTCTAACAACCCTTCCACTTAATCACTCTAGTTTTCCTCATCTAAATTTTCCTTACCTACAACTGAGCCATAAAATTGACTTCAGAGCTGCAGAGCAAAGGTCACAAATACTCTTTCCTCATCAATAGCACAAGTAACCCAAAAGGAGATCCAGCACTATCTCCCATTTTTGTCCTGGTTGCCACCAGAGTGGGATCCAGAACTTCTGAAGTGCTGCAGGAAAGCCTGACTTGATGGGAAATGAGAGCTTAGCAGTACTAATCATCAGTTTAACCAAGCTGGAAAGTAAGTTCCAGAACCCAGAGACACAGCAGAAGTTTTAAAACAGCAACACAGAATGCAACTTAATGAGACTTCAGTCAGGGCACAACACGTGGAACCAACACAATTCATGAGAAGCCCTAAATACTCAATGGCCAGTTCTAAACTAAGGACCTCATCCTTCGAGTGGAAGTTCAGAGCATCATTATCCATCCATATCTACTACTATATTCAAGTAGTTCATCAGTATTAATCATGTGGGGAAATAAAAAAAAAGGGAAAGAAGGACCATCAGGGTTAACCATGCTGCATTCTATGTCTTCAGGCTATTTCTTGAAGGTCTTCAAAGTAACAACAAAGTGCTTCACCTTGCCTAGCTTCTGGACAAAGTGATCCCAGAGCCTAGTGATTGATCTACGAATATGGTAAAGTAATAATGTAATCACAGTTAGTGATGGATTCAAAAATGCATAGAAAAAGAACATCCTAAGAAATAAAATGAAAGGGTAGAGCTTCACTATTGGGCAAAATGTCAGAACTTATAACAAAGTAATCAAACCCCCTATAAAGCAGGTAAAGGAAAAATAGTTGATACAAAACATGCTTCGTCAAGATCATGCAAAGGGTCACAAAACAAAAGGTGGACAAAGGAAACAGGGTGAACATAAAAGGGATGTTTTCATAACATATTCTCTTGGCTTTATTAAGTTCATTAAATTCATCTCTTTTGAGGCATCCCTTGTCTCTCCACTGATTACTTCAGCAGTTTACTCTCTTACCCTTGGTTTTAGAAATCCCACTTAAGCTGGATGCCTGAATCACCTAAGATAGATGGGTAAGCACCCAAAGGTTAAATCAGTAGCTCCTAAGGTTTTTGGCTCTGTCAGTAGATCACAATCAGTGTTCAGTTCTTTTTGCACATACACTGTGCAGCCTTATCAGCAAACTAGGAAAGATCACGAAGCTTTACAATAAGGATTGAGAATTCCTGAAATAGGCTTTGCTAAGACATTCGATGCAGTTTTCCCTATTTTTCCCTAATTCACATTTTTAGATCACTTCTGAGTAAGAAACAGAAACTGATTTTGAAGCTGACTGCCATGGTGAGAGGTTCTGGCGGTGCATTTTACCTCATATTGATGTGAATCAGAGTTCTGCAGAGAATAGAGTGGATCAGATTTACGAAGACTGTACCACAAAGATCTTTTCAAGTGGAATGGTAAAACATGATATGATCTCTAGTTAGGAAAAAATTATTAAAATAAATAGAACAGGATTAAATTAAAATTGGAAAAAAGCTTGTGTTAGAGGGAAGGAATAATCCAATTATCATTGTATGTATAATTATCAAACATTATTTCCCCAACAACTGGCAGCACATGAGGAGTAAGTACCAAGGAGCAAGTAAACACTGCTTCAAATGAAGTGCAATATACCTTTTTCTTCTGTCCCCTAAATACTTATACTGTAAGACTACAGAAGAACTCATCTAAGATAAGTTGACAGGGAATTTCATATCTGAAGCGAAAGGACAGGAATTATATTTTTCAGTTCAAAGATTATTTGGATTCTGTGTTCTACATCAGGCAGGAGTAACAGCTATAGCAAACCTGGCTACCACAGCTCTTACTGAATTCTTATTTAGTGACAGAGGAAAGAAAAAGAGGCATCTAGAGGGCAATTCACTTCTGAGTATGCTGTAGAGCAATTTTTTACTGAGACCATGAGAGATCTTCTCAGGTAGTTAAAAGTGGAGAGTGCCTCACAAGGAAAAGCTACCAGACCCAAGAAATATCCAGCAAGATAGCAAACAGTGTAAAACATTCATCAGTTACTCTCACAGCAGATCTCACAGCTGATAATGAAGCAGGAGAGTGGAACCTTCATTCTGAATTTAGTAGATATAGAATTTAGTATGTCATTGGCAAGCAAGGCCAAAAATGCCTCAATCGTCCTTTCTCAATTTCCCTTTCCTATCAAACAGAACAGATGATATTATCACTTCTTCCACACAGGATTTTATGTAACAAATAATAGTATCAAACACTCCCCACTGGTTTGCGCACAGAGAAGAAAATAGCTCCATTTCATTATTAATTGATAAACTCCACAGATTAGTTTTCACAGAAAAGACAATTGATCAGAAAATAATCAACTATGTTAATACATAAGTCACAACTCCCACAAAGTGTTCAAGTGCCTCATTGTCCCCTTCTTGACAGCAGATGAGTCTTCCTGGTCAAACCAGATCTCTCATGAGCCATTATAGTCTTGTCTCCTGTTGTGGAATTGCGCTATATATTACATGAGCTATAATCTGATGAAAAAGCAAAACCCAGAAACTATTGCTGAGACATGAGAGAAGATTACTTTCATACAAAATTTTCTGTATCAGTGGGAGGCTGAATAATGAAAAGAAGATTTCCACTTTTCCAACTTCTTTCAATTCTCCACTGTATAAACACAGGGTTACATTAATATATTTCTGATATCATTTTCCATGCAAAAGGAACAGTTGCTACATATTATGCAAACAGGAGACTTACCCCAAAGCCCATCACTCTTTGATGTGTTCCACATGTTAAAAATTTGAGAGCAGCCAAGTATGAAAAAAGGAAAACTCTTTAGTCCTTTACATTTTCTAACGTGAGCATCACAGTTCCACAAAGAATGCTGCAAATAGGTCTGACCTTATCCAGGCAGCAGAATAATAGCTCTCTCCAGGGTGAAGCAGTGATTTTATTTTATTTTTTTAACTGCAGATGGATGCAGTCAGGATTGATCTGACAGCCCACCAACCAACATTGCTATTAAGACCTCACAGAAAGAGCACGGAAAAGTGGCATAAATAAGGACTGAGGGTAAGGCTGGCTTAAGCTTTGCACTACAGAGAAGGGAAGGGCTTCACAGAGATGGCTGGAGATGGAAGTTGCTTCTGTTATCCACTACGAGATGAACACTGATTGGCAGAAGACATCTATTGTGCTGAAGAGCACTGACACATGCAAAACAAGGAAAATAACAAATACTTCATTGGAAATTACCTCCATTTGGACACAATGAAGATGCTTTCTGAGATACATGAGTGCTGAAGAATGTTCAAAACTTGCTACAGGTTTGGGACCAATCAAAGAAAAAGGTGGTAAGCAAAACTTTAACAATGCTTTAAAGGAGGCTTAAGTACTTCCTACAACACCCTGACCTGACCCAGGACCTTCTTTGCTTCGTACCACCTGACCATAAAGGTGGCCCTACGCCTGACCATAAAGACCACTCTACCAATAACAGCCTAGAGGGTAGGTTGTGACCTGTTTATAAGGGACAATAAAACAATTCAATAAAATAATCTAAGAAAAGGTGCCAGTTTGTGTAGTCTTCTACTGTAACTACAGTAGCATTTGTGAGAAGACTCTTGTGGGACAGGTGTCAGGTAACAGAAGATGTACAAAAGCTACTTTACAGAACGCCACATTTTGTTTCTTGCATCAGTCCTCGCATCAGGTGTGTTATACCACTGGCACAAGAGATATTTTGGGCCAGTGTGAGACTCATAAATAATGGAAGGAAGAAAGATAACAATAGTGGAATCCTTTGCCAAGGGAAGGATCAGGAAGTGAGCAGAACTTGTTCCAAGTGAAATAGCCCAAATGAAAGAAGACAGCTGTCTCAAGAAACACCTTTTAAATACAGATCACAACATATTTGATAACACTGGTATCTTTGTTGTACAGATAGCAAATCATATGTCAGAGGTTTAACACAATCAAGAGGTCACAACACACAGAATAAATGCACCTGGTTTTGGTCATCCTTCCTGTCCCAGAGCTAGGAATGAAACCTAGGCCTCCTGTGCTCCACTGCACACCTTTCATCCCCAAGTCACCGCACTGGTTGCACCACAAAACTCATCTGAGTTCCACAAAACAAAGTGCAGAATTAAATTATACATGTTCTGAAAATTGGAAAGATACCTAGCAACACTTTGATTAAAAAAACCCCAAACTTTCTCTATATGGAGTAACTCAGACCCGAGGATTCAGTGTGCTTCCAAAGAATGCCAGAGTAACCTGAAACAGAGCCAAGATGTCTCCAACTGCCAGTGTAGTATCTTAAACCACACAAACATCCTTTCACCAACATGCTAAATAACTTCAGCATTTTATCTGATATGATAAAATCCATCCATATCTACTACTATATTCAAGTGAAAAAAAAAAATTCAGATTTTAAAAGGATGATTTTATATAAATTTCATAAAAATATGCCAATAAAGCTGACTTAATGCAAGCATCTTTAGAGGTTACAGAATTAGCCAAATTTTAAGACTATTTGCAGTAGGTTCTCAGTAGCAGTTCATATTTCACTTTCTGAGGTGATGATTGGTATTTAATGGTTATTCAGAAGTTCTGGTCCCTTCTAAAACTAAAATGAGGTTTTCTTGAGTCCTGCTCCTTTCCTCCTGAAAATTTTAATTTAAATAGGCTTGAGTCCTTTCAAGTACCTCCTATCAAATTCTTTCAATTGGACTAAGGTATCTCTTGGGTATTATTTTGACAGAATGAGGTTTGTTTAATGATCATAGCATTAAAACCTCATGCTCTGAAGACATGCAGTAGCACACTGGGGAACATGGTGTAGAAACGCAGAGTTTCCTTCCTCCCTCATTTTCTTCTCCCTTCCTTCCCCTTCCCCTTTCCCTTCCTTTCCTCTTCCCCTCCCCTTCCCTTCCCTTTCCCTTCCCCTTCCCTTCCCCTCCAATAGACATCCATAAGCCATTCCTTAGACATCATCTTTATTATTTTGTCAGTGGACCATTTGCCCCAAAATGGTTATTCCTTAGCCATTCTATACCTGGGCTTATTTTTGTTAATTCTGAGACATTGCAAAAATCTTCATTTGTTTCAATGGTACAGAATAAGACCATCAAAGAATGACTCATCTCTCTAGAACTCCCCAGTCATTTAAAAGTATTGTTGCCCAGCAAATTCAAAGCCACAAGTGCAAACAAAGCAAGTTCCTTTTTGCAGGTTTATTTCCTGGAATACATAAGTATAAAATGAGTGTGAAAAACTGGCAAACCAGTGCAACTTATTATTTCTCCTCCTACTGGTGTAAACTCCAACACCAGCTGTAGAGCTTCCAGTGACATGGCCCTACCATGACATTGCCTTCTTGGTTGTACAGACCACTGTCATCTTCATTCCTCCCTTTTCATTGTCTTATTTTTCCCATCACTGCTAATTCCTATCAGATGCCCTTAGATCTCACTCAGCGTTACTCCTTCAAATTCTTGTGGTTCTTTTTCTGGGTCCAACACCATGAAGAGTACTTCTGACCTGTTGCTGAATAAGTCAACCAAATGTTCTACTCCCTGAATCCAAGTATGTTATGTATAAAAAAATCTGCCAATTTCTTATTAGATCTTTCCATATTTAATTACGCCTAACTGGCTGCAATATGCATTTCACTGGTTCTGAGGTACTCAGTAAGTACTCAGCAAATCATAGGACCACAGAAGAATTTAGATGGGAAGGGACCCCAGCAGATTTCTGGCCCAACAGCCTGCTTAAAACAAGGTCAGCTCTGAGATCAGATCAGGTTTCTCAAGGTTTTATCTAGCAAGGGCTTGAAACCCTCCCAGGACAGAAACTGAGCAACCTGTTCCAATGCTCGACTGTTCTCACGGGGAGAAAGTTTCTCCTTACGTTCAGCCTCAGCCTCCTGTTTCAGCTCAAGTCTGGTGTCTGTCATACATTGCGAAGGGTCAGGTTCCATGTTTTTGACAACCCTCTTCTACATGCTAGCGGCTGCAGCCAGTCCCCCATCCCACCCTGGCAAGCTGCCTCTTCCCCAGACTGATCAAGTCCAGCTCTCTCAAAGAACCATAGATTCAGCCGGGTTAGAAAGGACCTCTGAGATCATCAAGTCCAACCCTTGATCCAACACTACCACGGTTACTAGACCACGGCACTAAGTGCCACATCCAGTCTCATCTTAAAAACCTCCAGGGATGGAGAATCCATCATTGCCCTGGGCAGCCCATTCCAATGCCTGATTACCCTCTCTGTAAAGAATTTCTTCCTAATATCCAACGTAAATGTCCTCTGGCAGAGCTTGAGATCATGCCCTCTTGTCTTACTGATAGTTGCCTCAATGGTCACAGGGCAAGTAAGTGCTCTAGCCCTGAGCATCTTTTTGGCCTCACCTTAACTTGCACTGGAGATCCAAGGACTGTAGTCTAAAAAGTACAGAGTAAAAGGGAATAATGACTGTCCTTGATCAGGTTACTACATTCCTGTTAATAGTGCCTATGATTCTGTCAGCATTCTTTGCTGACACACTAATTCACTGCATCTTCCAGACTATCAAGACCACAGGCCCTTTTCACCAAAGCCGCTTCCTCGTCAGCCAGCCCCAGGCTGAGTGGGATGCAAGAGGCTTGGCCTTCCCAGCTGCAGAACTTTGCAATTGTTGTTGAATTTCATAAGGTTCCTGCTGGCACATTCCTCCAGCCTGCATCTGGTCCCTATGCCTAGACTTCTATGGATGGCCCCTACTCTAGAGTCTATAGACTGTTACCTCCAATTTGCTGTCATCTGCAAATCTGATGAGAGTACACTCTGTCCCATGACATCCTCGAGATCACTGTTAATATGAAGATTTTTTTTCTTATAAGTTTCCAGATGAAGCATTTTTTTCTTATATATATGAAGCTTCTCTTTGTCAGACATAAAAGGTATAAAATCTCTACAAAAAAAGGTCATTTTGGGTTTCATTTTTGTCCCCAACTCAATCAACTGTAATCAGCAACTAATGGTCTCAAAAAAATGCCACATTTTTCAACACCTATGCTTAACAATTGTTAGATATGTTTGCCCAAGATTATTTTCCTGGCTTATGACCATGTCTTAGATTTTTATCTTCAAATAAAGTTTAAATATCCTTTTCATGCCACTTCCTTCAAATTCTTTTCCATCCCATTTTTCCATATCAAAATAGTCTGCAAAGTCATATTAATTCATGAGAAATTTTGAACAATCACATTAGTTTTCTGTAGCCATATTTGGGAACAGTTAAACTATCCTGGCTTCACCTTCCTATTAGTTTCCATGCTCCTTTCAGAGCTACAAATCCAGTGTTCTATCCCTTTATTAGATTTCAAATAATCAGAGTCATGGGGACCAATAGCACTGGAAATATCCTCCTGAGTTAATGATTTCATTCATAATACTATCACAATATACTTTTATAAAATCTATACAAATATCGATCATGTTTCTTCTTCGGTAGTTGCTGAATTGAAGTTATTTCCTGCAGATTTACTTTCTAAGACTCATACAGATATTTTCTTTTTTCCTCTTTTGTCTAAAGTAAGCAAGATTGATCTCAACTCTTCTTTTTCACAGAAGTCTATAAAGTTCAAAGTTTTGCACATCGGCAAGGAAACTACAAGGTTTCCATCTATGTTTATGTTGAAATGAAAACAACTCCCTTAATTCTAGAAACAGAAAACATGATAGTAAAACAATATTAGAAAATATCTTAAAACAGCTTCAATTTCTTCTGGTTGTTCCGGATGCAGTCAGCTCTGCACACATGGGTGGAGACGCAGACTACATTCCTACAGACTGCATTCAGCAGATGGTGACTTAGAGGAAATGGGCACAGTGGTTATGTACTAAATCTCAACACTTACCAAACCAATACAAACAAGCTCTCACATGTAAGTGTCTATAGGTACTCATGGCTACATAGTAAACAAATACTGGCAGTTTCTTTGCAATCATTCATATGTTATCAGAAAGAAAATGGCAACAGGATTCAAGGTAAAATTCAAAACACCACAAGTACACATATACGAACAGACACTGAGAGAAACACACATTAGTTAACAATGCATTAGTGTTAAGACTGAAATTTGTATGTGAAACTCAAATCTCTGCTTAACATGACATGTCTGAATTCCAATTCCCAGTTTTGCATACCACCACTTCAGAGAGCAAATTAGTGTTCCACATTAAACTTTTTACAGAGTAATTACTGTCTGGTATATGAGTAAAAGTCTTATTTAATTCCCAAGTTGTATTTGCTAAACTGATGTCTGCTCAAAGTGGTCAGCTAAAAGACAACTACAGCAAACTGAGTAGGAGTTGACAAATCAGGCAGATCAACAAAATCAATATCAACTTCTAAAGATGATAGGAAAATAAAATACAACTATGCTTTTAATATATTCTTTTAAGAAAAGACACCACGTTTTGAAGGTTTGGAGGTCCTACATGTACCTGGGGGCAAACCATGATAGAACAAACAAATATTTTTTAGACTAGACAAGGAAAGTATGCGCAAGTGGGAAGTGACCTATCCAGTGAAGGAAAGGCTGAGAGAAAGAACAGGGGGTTGTACTCGAGCAACATGTGAGGCAGGAATCAGTTTTGTTTGCTGGAAATAATAGCTTAGATTGATACTAGGAAATACCAACTTAAGAGGTCATAAAATACTGGAACAGAGAGATGCAAAAATCTCCTCCATTGCAAATTTTCCAGAACAAAGTTAGACAAACATCTGCCAGAAATGAACTTGCTGTACTGATTCTACTTCAGGTCTAGGGAGGGGCTCTTGGTCTTGCTTCCAATCCTACGTGTTAAGGACTCTAAGGTTAATTTATTTTTTTTTTAAAGCGGGGGAGGGACACAAAAAAGAGTATGAAATCAAGGTGAAACACCTCAATGAAAAAGAAAATTTACATAAATTACTTTTTTCCCCATAGGATGTTTCTCAATATGTGGGTTCAGGGGTTTTTTATTTATTTGGAATGAACAGGGTGGGGCCTTTACCTACATAAAGAGTGACTTCTTTCCTTGTTATATTGACCCTGAATAATGTGAAACTTATGTTTTAAAGAGACGGGGAAATCACTTCCCACATCCTAAGAAAGCTGGAATATTCCCCCCACTCTAAACCTTGCAACTCTCTAGCCATCCAATCAACTAAAAGCCCTCAGTGCACAGTCACAATCTATTAACAGCAAAGTAAAACAATTTGCCACATTTTAAGTAAGTAAAATATTTCTGATAGCGCATAGTTTACCAGTTATGTCGTGCTGTTTGAATGACTCACTGTAGATTTGATACTGATTAGGGCAGTGTTTCTTCAGCCATTTGCAGACATCCTGCTGGGTCCATAACGCCACAGGCTTGGTCAGCTTCACAGTCCCAGACTAGAAACATGGAATGAAGAATAGAAATTATGTTTGGTCCACACACAAGTTTCAGAAATGTGACATCCATATACAACATTCAAACATCCATATTCAAATTCACAAGTGAGATGACCATTTGTGTCCCAACTCAGATATAACCATGGAAGATCAGGAATATCCTCAGGCCAGGCATGGTCCTCAGCTACAATTAGGAAGGATCTTGCAACAAAGGCCTTTAGTGCAAACAAGCCTAAAGACTGCCTGGGAAAAGGCCAGCGGAGGTAGAGCTGGGGATACTGGTTCATACTGAGCATTTCAGCTGACATTAGTTTGAGTGATGTTTATAAGAAGCTATAGTTTTTCTGCTTCCTTTTTACTTTTAAACCTCCTGCAATCACGTTTATATGATATAAACAGGACTCCTGCTTAAAACAGTTGCTCCTTTGTAATAAATAATAATTTTAAAAGAACTCTGTTCAATATTTTCCTGAAAATTCAGTTTTATAATAGGTAAAGTTTATACATAAACATTCCTAAATTAAGTAGATTGCATTATTATATGTACAAAGTCACATTTCATTTAATCAAACAATTCACCTTCGCACATACACTTTTTTTAACCACACAAGAATGCTGAGTTCTAACCAATCTGAACTGCAGGGACTTAAAATCTCTTGTCAAAGCAGGCAAAACAACAACAAAAAAATATATTCTAAGTGATTTAATCTTTTTTTTTCCAACACAGTCTGCCTAGGAGATTAAGAAAATCTTAAACAGATGGGTGGTTATTACCAACAATAAATGTTTAACACTGGACATTGCTGATGTAAGTGGGCGTGAACACCAATGTGTTCATTTACTTCATTATTTTGTCAAGGAACTGAGTCCAGGGAATAAAATCAAAGTGTCTCTGTTTCCATGCTATGCATGCAGAATACTGTCCTCCAGCCCCCTGGTGGTGTAGAAGGTTCAACATAAGTTTTACTGCACAAATTTGAGGTGAAGAGGAATGTCATCTCAACCCATCTTCTCCATTAGGACTCGTGGTGGATTCCTTCAATATTGCCAGCCAGGGTTTATCCCAGCATTTACACAGATGTACTCTGTCAGACAGACCTTTTCAAAGTTGCTTTGAAATTTTATATTACTAGAAGCCCTAAGGACCAAAGCAGTTTTAAGCCAGTGCTTTGCATGTCTTATTAAGTCCATAAAGTACATCATGCAAAGATACTAAGTTAGGGCCAGGGAATATGGCAGACCTAAAAATCCAGCAGGCAAACGTGTCCTGAATTTCTCATGTCCAATTGTCCCTATCTCTTTTTTATTGCCTATATTGAAGTTAGATAAACAGCAGGAAAATTACAGTTGAATATATAACACAATACACATCCCCTAGCTCAGCTTTTTTTGATGTGAAGAAAAATACACTCATCAGAAGCACTAATAAGCATCATCCACATTTAGAGGTACCACAATAATGCAAAAAAACATCCCAAATAATCATTCTCATCTCATGCTGCCACCCACAAACACACAGCAGGCAGAAGCTTGACAGACCCAGAAAAAGAAACTTCCAGAGGGTGTACTATAACCAGGACAGTGCTTGCTCTACCTCTGCCCTTTCTGAGGAGCTCATCAGTCTTCCACACATACAGGAACCCCCATAGGTCTGGACAAGGGGCAACCTCTGTAGGGAGAGCAAGTGCCCTGTAACTCCTCCAAGCATCTCATGCAACTTGGATGATCAAAGGCCCCTCTGGCCTGCTTGTTACTGCCGTTTGAGACAGAGAAGAAACTGAATTTCAGTGAAGAGCCCAATCTTACAGTATCAGCTGATTTTTATTGCATGCATATATAAATGTGCGTCCTTCACCAATACATCAATGAAATAAACAAGTATAAATAACCATATAACACCAACAGTCTCTCTGATTCCATAGAAATCCTTGAACAACAGGGTCAAGACTTCAATGAGCTACTGCTTAAAGGTATTTCTTGAGTATTGGAATTTCTGAAGACTAGAGAAAAGTCTGTCAGCCCTTGAAAAATAAATTGTTAATGGGCTTTTCTTGTACATCATAAAAATACTTAAATGACAAATATTTGTACACAAATATGTGTAACTAGCTATAGATTTACAAGCTATTTATTCCAAGCTGAAAGTACACAAGAAGTGCCAATGTTTGTTTTAACTAAGAGGCTGCACTTTTCAGTTCAGCAGCTATTGTCCTCTTAAAAAGTATAAGCACCATTATGTTAAATAGCTGAAAAACAAGTTTATCAACAATTTCAGTACAAATTTAACACATCCCTCTGTATCCATGGAACTGAAAGATGGTTTCAAATGCTGTGCAATATACAGATCACTGCACTGCAAACACACATGCTAACTTCTTACTGTCCAATGGTCGGAATTATGATAGAAATATGTCGCATTTAAGCTTATAAATGCAGTCCAAAGAGTAATATTTACATTGACACCGAATATTAGGTTTAATTTTCTAATTCATAAGGACTGAATGAGCTAGAGGAATACACGGGTTTAAAAGCAATGATTCCAGAAAGTATATTGTATTCACTTTCATTTTTGCAACATCGTACCCAAAATTATTTTCTAACCAGATCATCTAAATGAAAAGCTATTAAAAATATGCTTCCCTCCCACAAGATTAATTTCTTAGTTTCTTCCCTGCTCTAAAGCTAGATCCCATACAAAAACAAAATCCCAGTAAATCAAGGAAAATTACCTGTACCATAAACACACCTACTAAATGAGTCCTCTGCCATTAACTACATATAAACTACCTAGATAGGTGGAAAACACACTATATTTTACTTTATTTCTGTTTATCAGCTCAGTCAAACAATAGGTCCAAACAGATTAAGACAAAATAATACATCAAAAATTATATTTGGACTGGCCTTCCCTTCCATTTTTCTGGAACAAATACATCATAAAATCACCTTTGCTGGTAACTCTTTAATAGTTTTAATCCCGCCAAAAACTACGCCAACTCATGTACAAGATACAGATCTAATGAGAATAGGTCTTCAGTATTCTCCTCTTTTCTTGTATATTTGAAGGAAAGCCCATTTCTTCAGGATTTTGTGATAATCTCTTCTAAATTGCCAACTCCAGTTTTCGCTATGTGCATCTCAAAGTACAAAAATGACTCCCAAGAAGAAGGAAAAATGATTGTATTTACTTCTGTGACAAAATTTCGTGCTCTCCTTGTTCCACCATGCAGAGAAGACAGTATTTAAAAGCACCAACCCATAAATAAATAAATAAATCAAAACTACAGCCTGTGCATTATGAGAGAGTGTATTTCAGTGTTTAGAAGAGCATTAGCAACCAAGCCCTGCTATTCCTAAGCAATGACGTACAAGTTATCTCTTTGGCCTTTCAGGTGCAGTTTACCAAGCCTGCCAAGTTTTGAAAGTCAATTTATTCACCAGAGTTTCTTTGTCTTTATTCATCATATTTTACTCTAGAAAGAAAGACAGGTTTCTGTATTTTTGAGTGACAAAGGATTCAACCTCATTATTAAAACTAGTTTACATACCATGAGACAAGTTATTTAAAATAGCTTCTCTAACTCTAACCCTTTGTGTATTTACAAGCCTGCTCAGATTACAAAATCCAGGGATTGTGGAGATCAGGGTCCTCAGTCAAACAGGGCTGCAGGTCTGCTGGAAAAAGGCTGCCTCATACTATTTGTAATATCGAGTTTGCCAGCATACTGATTCTGACATATAAGCAAAGTCAATGAATTTTGCATTCAAATTTACCCGAAGTCAGACGTTACAGTTTCTGTATGAAACAGATGGATAAAAGAGGCACTGCTGAAAGCATTAAAGCAGATTCTGCTCCCACATACATCTTGGGAGACTCTGCTCTGCAGTTTCCAGTTTAACTAGAAAAAGACAAAGCAGAACCAATTTTGTTACAGCTGTGTTGGTCAAAGGACTGTGATGGTTTAACCCCAGCTGGCAAGTAAATACCACACAGCTGCTCCCTCCCTCTCTCCCTCAGTGGGATGGGGGAGAATCAGGAAAAAATGTTAAACTTCTGGGTTGAGATAAGAACAGTTTAATAAATTAAACAAAGTAAAATATAATAATGCTAATGATAATAATATCAATAAAATTAAAAATAGGAATTGAAAGGAAGGGGAGAAAGAGAGAAATAAACCCCCCGTGAAACAAGCTGATGCCCAGTACAATTGCTCACCACTTGCTCACCAATGCCCATCCCATCTCCAAGCAGTGATCAGCCCCTTCCAGCCAACACCCACCCCAGTTTTCGTACTGGACATGACATCCTATAGTATTCCTTTGGCCAGTTTGGGTCAGTTCTCCTGGCTATGCTCCCTCCAAGCTTCTGGTGCAGCTCCTCGGGGACAGAGCATGAGACATTTAAAAGTCCTTGACTTGGGCTAAGCACAGCTTCACAACAACCAAAACATCAGTTTGTGACCAACATTATTTCATATTAAATCCAAATCACAGCACTGTACCAGCTACTAAGATGAAAACTAAGTCTACTCCAGCCCAAATCAGGACAGGACACAAGCAAGCAAGGCTCCAAGGAAAAGCACCATCATTTATTAGACCCAGTGTGGGTTCTGCCAGCTGTGTTTCAGATACAGAAATCTTCATACAGAGTAGACATGGGTACAACTGCTCAGTGTTGAACCATTATGTTAAATCAGTCAGGCACTTTGAGGGAAAAGGGGGCTGAGAGCTGCGAGGGGAGGTATGAAAAAACCAAAGGAAAGAAGCAGTAAGGTTGTTGCCACCTAGCAGGGACAGAGAGAGAAAGATGTGTGGTTGTCGTCTCGAGAATAATAGAGTCAGCTGGGACAGCAAACATTCAAATGTGTCAGAAAACCATTGATGTGTCTGTGACCAGAGAGACTGGAAGAAATAAAATTGGATTGTTTCATGCATGAAGTTGAGAGGGAAATATTTGTTAAATCAAAACATAATGTCTTCTGCAAGCAAAGTATAAAGGGCCAATGATATATTTAAAAACTAGAAAAATAAAATTTTATGTGTATCCAATATAGATACATAAAGCAGGGAACTTAAACTACACAGTTCCAAGAGCCATCTAAATTATTATCAAATTTTTCAGGCTGCTCTGGAAGCAAGACTAACAGCATCATCTTCATCGTTTCATGCCAAGAAGCAGCTGGAACTGCAATGCCCAGTAAGAATTTCAAAAGCATGATCTTTTTAAAATGTGCTTGCATTATATTTCTAAAGCTGAGAAAATAAGAATATTTTTCAACTATTCCAAATTACTTCTCCAACATTAAACTGACTATACAGAATTCAGAATCAATGGCTAACATAAATGCTGGCTTTGAGTTCTGTAAAGAAGAAAAGAACCAGTCTTGTGAATATGTTATCTTAAAATATTGAAAAACCTGGAAAGGACATATTTTGGTTTAGAAATACACTTTCTCAGGTAGTCAGATAATTTATACTTACAGATTTTTGCAGCAAAGACAAAAGAAAATTACAGTAATAAGCAGACACACCACAAAAAACCTGAAACCTCTGTTGTATTGGGTTCCCATCTGTGATGTTGAGAATTGTAATACTAAGACGAGATGAAAATAACAAACCAAAGGAAATGCCATTGTTAAAAACAAACAAACAAACAAAACAAAAAAATCCTAAGGAAAATACTGTGGGATTTTATGTTGATAAAATAACTCTTCTATGTTAAGAGATTAAATGTTAAAAACTTTAATTGGATCAGAAATTCAAACAGTCCATTCTAATTACTTAAGTCACTGTGAAAAAAAAAATTCAGCATGGCAAATAAAATATAATTTAAAAAAATCATTGTAATTTAGTTTAAAGGCCAACTTTCCACCAACTTTGATTTAGTCAACAGAAAAACCCTAATGCTACTCAGAAAGGACTAAAAGAGAGAGACTACAGCATCTATCATTCAAGTCATACATCTATGACTGATCAGCACTCGATGTCTGCTTTAAATGAAACCTATAGAGACATGGGAGATCTAACAAAACTCCCAAATTGCGCTGCTGTGGTCAGCTAGCGCCCTGCATTCCCTGAGTTGCAAGCTTGTGTCTCACATTTGCAGTCCAAACTTATTTGTTCCACACGGCAAGATGAAAAAGGCATTCTTGTTGGCATAACCTGTTACCTCCTGAGCATAGCAGAGAGCATGAGCAAGACTTGGAGGCTGTGCAGCTCCCAGGGCACTCACATCCACGAACGCAGCCTGACGCTCAGAGCGCTGCCGCAGGAGCTGGTGCCGGAAGCAGCACAGAGCCCACATCCCAGTCCTTCCCTCAATTCTCCCACATCTGCCATCCTACATGTGGTTTGGTCCGCTGACACATTGTGCTGCCTCACATCATGTTCACACACAGGATCCCACAAATGACAAGATCAGTTACAAGTACACACAAGAGGGTATTATTTCCCACCACTGGTCAACAGGATTGGAGCTGTAACGCCTTCTGCTTTACCTAAATCCACATTCTAAGAACATACTGGGTTTTTAAGAGAAGCAACTCAGTGCAGCCAGCTCGCTGTCTCACGCAGGAGGACAAAGGAAGCCCAGAATAGTACCTGAGAATCCAGGAGAACCACATCCTCAATGACTCCAAGTTAGTTCAAACACCCTTGAAGTCCCAGGAGAGAAACTGGACCCACAGAGATATCACTGCCCCCTCAATTCAGTCATTGCACAGATGGGGACAGACTTCTGACATTGTGGGGGAGAGAAGAGAGTTAGAGAAGGAGATGAGGACACCTGAGCAGCACCAGCTCAGGGCTCCAAGCACAAGGTGAACAGGACCAGGAAGCGGAAAGACTGGAGACTGGCAGGGAAGTCATGGAAGGTACAAAAGAAGTGGACAAGTTCCTGCACAGTAGATTTTCTACTCTCCTTCCACTTTCTGGAGGAAAAGGAGAGAAACAAATGTTGCTTCTACAAAAGCCTCCTCCCTACGGTAGTAGGAGCAGTCCACAGCTTCCCATCTCTCACTAACAGTCTCTTCACCTTTTCACACCACCAAGGCCCCAGTTTGCTGCCTCCAATGCACTGCTATAAATGGCTGATTGTACCAAGACAATGCTCTGGTGGTGTTTAAAGGCAGAAACTTCTACCCCAGGGTCTCAAATCAGTGCAGCACCACCACTTGCTTAAAGACTGATGAATGAAGAGGGAGGTTTTACCTGGCTTTCAAGCAACTCTGGGATTGACCCAATCCAGTACCTTCTGTACCAGTGCCACAAAGAGGTGTACTACAAACAGACTGCAAGGGGGAGGTGGGGGGATAGGAGAAACAAATTATGAAATATAATGAGATTCATCTGAAAAATAAGAGGCTGCTAGAGGGAGTTAACTCCCTCTTAAGGCTGTCACAAGTCAACAGGAAAGGATAAAGTTGTCCAAAAAAATATCACTGAACATTGTCCTGATCAGGATAAAGACAGTGTCAAAACACCAAGCAAAGATAAATAAGGTGACATGTTTCCCATGAGAGTACTCTCTTTCAGTGAGATATCCCACTCTGAAAGCAAGAATCGTGACTGGCAGATGCTGGTGTTGATATAAATGGTAGTGGCACTATCAGCAAACTGTGGAGAACTGACGTGTCAAAATGAGAAAGAAGAAGATAGAGCATTCCTCAGCATTGTCAAGAATCCAGCCTGACATCATTCTAATTGCTATCAAAAATCCTGAAAGCCACAACTGGAACAGACAGGCCAACAATAAAATCACAAACAGGGCCAGGAGCACCATCAATTTTAGGTTTTGACAGCCAAATCCAAATCAAAGAGTGTAATCTTCTAAAATTCACTTCATCTAAAAAACCTGCATTTTTAATCTTGCCAAACTAAAGAACCATTTCACTCACTGCAAAAGACTCCTTCCAGTCCAAAAATTAAATATGTGCTTTTGGATATTTGCCAAGAAAATGCAGAGAGGGAGAGTTGCTCTGTCGGGGTGAGGGTTCCTACTTCACAAGATATGTCAGTTGTTTGATACTTCTTCATTGATGTAGCTCTGATTGCCCCTCTCTACCTGAGACAATTCAAACCTGTCCAAGTCTGGCTCACTGTCTTATATCACAGACTACAACTGTCACAAGCAAATACAAATCCTCCTGGTTTTACAAACAAAAACTTACTCTGTATACTGCATAGATCTGGAGAATAATTTCCATTCACACAGCAGGTGCCCTGTGCAGCTATGAAGAGAAAGGGTTCCTCCTTGAACTTCTGTAGCCTGCTTCTTACCACTACTCAGGCAAAGAAGAAACTGGATGAATTTTAATTAACAGTGCTGGATTAATAGCAACTTACAACAAGTAATTAACTACTTTACTACTAGCACATGTTTACTGCACTTAACCATCCATCTCAGCAAAAATAAAAATTCAAGACATTTACCTTTGATATGGTACACATAACTTGAAGGTTAGCTCATCTTTTATCCTGTCTCAAGGACTAAGTACTACACCCACTACGAAGAAGATTTATGGCTTAAGTTTTCATCACAGAATACTCTATTCACACTGGTAGTAGCCACAAGAGACTGCCCCATCTCGGTGAAAGCTGTAAGTTCAAATCCATTCAGGTACACACAGGAAAGTAAACATGAATATGTAATAACTAAGATAGTGATGAAATGTAGCTCCCCGTTTCCCAGCAGTTTGTCCTGAACTCAGAAACCCTGTCAGAGCAACTGAAATTCCAATTTCAATGAGAGAGCTCAGTATTTGTAAAAAATATTTTCTCGACATCTAGATTAAAACAAAAATTAAAAAAATAACCCCAAACCTACCTGTAGTACAAAATCAACAATTACAAATGAGTCTCCATTCCCACTTTTTCTTTTTTTTAAACCAATCCTGGCACCTCTGCAAGTTACATCTTAGGTAGTTACATTTACAGTTGAACTAAATCAAGACTGCTTATCAGGAATTCCATTAAAATAAACACAAAGCAGTTATATAAGTAGGTACACTGATTTTCTTGGAATTTCTCATGGTCATATGGAAGAATTTATTACCTAAAATACAGCCCGTAGCAGTAACAGAATCCGATAGCCAAACTAGACTGCAAAAATGCAACTGAGGCTGCAGAGAGCAGTACCATTTCCAGAGGTTTTAGGTAACACTAGTAGCAACAAAATGTTTCTAAACATTCAGGATATTCTAATAAAAAGACTGTTCAAATACAGGCTAAGCCTGGCCTCAGAAACATGTACCCAAGAGTGTCAGTAGGGGTTATGTGATTTTTTGTGACGTGCTTTTTAAAGAAATACACATCTATGGCATATTATGGCTTTTGCTGAGGCTGTGTACCTTTCTCTTGCCACTAATGATAATGGCAGATTTATTTTTTTTTATTCTTGGTATTTACTGACGGAGTTACCCTGACATAGTAAATCTGTCCAGCACAGACCACACCTCAATCCTTCAATTTCTAATTACAGCATTCTGCTAAGATACTCGACACATCACAACCTCAGGTTTGAGTACTCCCTGTGTATTTTTAAGAGGTGCTGTATGTCAACAGGTCAAATGTACAGTGCATTTTTTCATCTTGAAGACACAGACACTGAAGCACTTCTATATGAGAAAAGTTATAAAAGAAGCTGTTACTTCAGCATTAGCAAGTAGTGAGGTTAATTCCACCATTAGATCAACAACAGTGCATTTGTACAAGGAGAACATCTAACATCCTGAGAGGATCTTAATCCCTATTAAATAATGACAGGTTGCTTTCTTACAAGGTTTACTCCTTCCAAGTGAATCACATTTTTGGCACCTTTGTTTCCAGCAGATGTGCCAATTAAGAGGCTTGTAGTGTAAGAAGTAGTATAACCTTTCCATGCCAACTTTCAGTCTTTATGGATAGGCTCATTCATATGCAGAAGAAAAGTGCAGCAGCCAAGGCATTTTATACCTCAACAGCAATCAAAGTTTTCTAGGTATCTTTGCCAGTTGACTCTTAACTATGTTCTCTTGAGCCAAGTACATTTTGAGAACTTCATAGGCCAGACGTGTACATGAGTATGAGTAAGAAAAGGTCTCTGAGCTTCAGCTGACAGGTCAGCCTCTTGGCTTCCCAAGAAGACATTGCTTCCACCTCCAGCAAAAGCAGGAGAAAAAAGGCAATGCTGATAGAAGAGGCATATTAGCCCAACCACCAGATTCATGCAATAGCACTACAATGCTTATGTACAGAAAGTCATAATGTATTTCTCAAATAAATATCTTGACAGCAAACCCATTACTTTTCAAAGCAAGCAGGGCACTTTTGACGTCAATGTAATTTCTTGCTAATTACTTTTGATAAACTAGTTCCCCTAATAAAGGAATTCCTGTTTTCACTTATCATCCTTATGAAGTCTTATATTCATAAAAAGAACTTAAGCACTACAATGCCCTTTTATCCCCTTTCTTGGAGAAAGCAAAAAGGCCTCAAACTGAGATCCACAAAGGCCAGCCCCTCCTGCCCAGGAAGCAGCCCAAGCTAGCCAACAAAAGATACAGGAAAAAAACCACAGAGCACAAGTTCCATATTCATATCAAGGCCAGCCCAGGCCAGCAGGAGACATCTCTTCTCAGTCACAGGAAGCATCTCTTCTTGTAGTGCAGCAAATAAACTAGAAAGCAAAAGAAAGGTCAGAATCTTGTCCTATAAAAGGAAACAGAAGGATGTGACAGCAGCACTGTCCCTGCTCAAAAACCTGAAGATTTGGAGCTATAAAGCACACACAGATGTGACTTGATTCAAGGGTAGGGGCAAGAGGGATAAGGGGGGGAAAATCTACCTCCTAGATCAGGCCATTCATAAGAAAATAGGACCTTCCCAGGAACATCCAGCAGGCACCACAGGGAGGCTAAGCAGGGCAAGAATGCCAGTGAAGATTTGCATCTTCAGTTCCAAGTATCACTAAAAAATACAGCCCAAATACAGCCCAAAATGTTCCAGCAACATCTTCCTGTGAGATGTGAGAACGCAGAAATGTGACATTTAGGTTTTCAATAAAAATATTACGCCCACTGGGCCTAAATATAAGGAACTTGGGTCGTAAGATGAATGTGAGAGAAAGGCTGAGAGGAGGTAAATTAAGCATAGTGAGGAACAATATTCATCTGCTATAATATGTTGAGTGAATACAATATATATCCTTTCTGGAGAGAGATCTGTGAAGGGATAACTAAATCAATGTGCTGGGAAGACAAACTGGCCCTGAATAAGAACTAGAAATATTTTAATTAGATTTCTGAAAGGAACTCAGTTCCCTTTTCTTTCCTGGACCATTTGCTTGCAGTTTAAGATTACATGAAAAATTCACACTAATCCTTCAGTTTCTGTTTGCAAAGACTAGTAGTGTCAGGCAGTGAACAGCAGGCAGTTCTCAAAATTCACTCCAGGGGCAAATTCATCTCACAAGCCAAAATTTAACTCAGTTAAGTAGCTGATGTTCGATAAGACCACAACATAAAAACACATAACTTTAAGCATCTCAAATTCCCTGTTAGGTCTGCCATCCTGTTCTGCTGCCCAGATCAGGGCTTTTGGCTCAACAGCAGCCTTTGGCACGTGATATTTTTACACAATTAACACATTTAACTTCTTTTCCTTCAAAGCTGGCATATTTTCTGAATAATAAAAATGCAGACAGGTCCAGTAATACTCCCAATCACATTAATAAGGAAATCACTTTTATGCAGCTTTTTATATCCATCCGACTACTGATGAATAAATGACTCCAGGTAAAACTCACAATTGCACTGATTCATTTAAGTCTTTCTAAGAAGCATTACATTTAGAAATAAGCTCATTCCTATCTATCCAGAAACAGCAGGTAAAACTACAAAGTTAATATGCAAAAGAAAATTTGAAAATCGCAAATGACTTGACAAATCTGCTTTGCAGGTTTATTTTAGACCACGTTAATGCAGTGCTTTACAGGTCAATTGCCAAATTGAATTAGTCTGCTATATATTCTCCAATCCACAATGTCTGTTCAAGTTTTTTATGCTGGAAGCTTCTGAATTTGTACAAAGTCAAAACACTACACGTACACAAGAAAAAGAAGTTATTGAAAAAATTCCAGGATGGAAGATGTTTTCAAAGAAACCTACTCAACACTTTTTTCTTTCCTTTTTTTTTTTGGCAGCCCCTCAAAAGCCTCCGTTTTCTAATCTCCCAGACATCAGAATTCAGAGAAATGAACTGTTAAAGAATGTTACCAGACCTTTTACATGAAAACACAGCCAAACACAAGCAGCATGAGTAATTATCTGATATAAAGAGCACCATCTACTGACAGGCAGCACTTTGACAGCCCCAGACAGTTTTGCAAGGTACTGCATGGGCCTTCCAGATAATCTAGCTTTTAAGGAATTCAACTTTCCCTTAGAGACGTGTAATACTTTTCACATTCTCATTCTCACTTGCCCTGTCTCAGCTATGTCATTTAAGCTGCTCTCCTGCTCGTGGCCCACCAGACAGCTCCAATTGCTCCAAGATGCCGTAGCACAGTTCCAGCAGTCAGCCCCTCCACCTTCCCATTTCTCTCCTACTTCACTTTGTGACTACAGCTTCCTACGTGGATCTGCTCACCTCTTGCACAAATCTGCTGTACCATCTTACCATCTTACAATTACAAATTAACATATTTCTACCAGCTGTTTATGAGGATATTTCTAAAACCTCCTTAGTCAATAAAGATTTTCCACTGAAGTCAAACACTTTCGAACTGTCCCTAGATGAGAATCAACTACCTCCTTCAAGGCTTACTTCATGTGATAAAATATCTTTGTGTTCTCATGAAGGAGATTACATGGAAGTGGAGGTTTCTTCCTCATTTTAATCTTGTTGCTGTTTTATTTCTTTGAACACAGTACTATAACCTTTTATTATTTTACTACACAAAATTATTAGCAGATGCACATAAGAAAAGGCTGTTTCCTGACAGACAAGAAAATATTATCAATATCCACAAATTCTCTTGGCTGGTATTATCAGAAATAACCTTTGCAAATGCTACATAACATCTTAATCACTTCAGAACCCAGGCATTACACACAGCAGAGATGCACTGAACTACTCTGGCACATCGTTTGAAAGTACTTGGTAGCACTATCGCAATTTTTTACTGTGCAAGATTTGTGTTGCAACACAGTAAGAGCTATATTTTTTTAATATATATGCTTTAAGAGGATAAAAATATTACCTCAGAATAACTTTTTTAACAAATTGGTCAAAATTCGCTAGTCTTACAGGCTTTCACTAACAATCATAAAACCCACACATGATAATTAGTCTCAAAATTAAAAGTAAAGAATAAATATTAATGTATGCTTTGTGTTGCTTCATCGCTTAAAACATCAGTAACAGACCTAAAGCTCATCACTTACATTTTTACATTTCATGATGATTCCAAAGGTCACTGAAACTCAATTTACTGTTCTTACACAATAATCCTTGTCAATCTATTTAGACCAGGATTAAAAGAAAAACAACTGATAGGAGCTTTGCTAAGGGAGAGGTTTCAGTCAATCTGTTTATACATCTGGAAGATTAATACCCAGTAATAAAATTATGAGAGGAACTTTCACATACGTAGAAAAGTTTCAAGTTCTGCCTTGTTTCATAGTCCTACTTACCTATGTCAGCACAGCAGTTTTATTCTTCTGGTGTATTTGCATGTAGCAGCAACAATTTCCCATTTTTACCTCCTCCTCAGTTCTAAGATTTATAAATACAGTGGGATATACAGACTCGTCCTAGAAATTATTCTTCCTTTACATTGTATTTCACCCTCTGCAGTCAAATTCCCTTATGCTGTATATACTCTGCTCCCTTGTCCAATCTCCATCATTCACCCACTATCCCTGCAGGCAGCCTACGTTTTCCTTGGCTTTTTCTTTTGATACTTTGTGCTCAAGCATATATTGAAGGCTAGGAGATGGATAATTTCACTGATCCCCATTATATTGTTCACATGATTGTATCACTGGATGCAGAGGGTTGCTACATTTCTCTGAACAAAAACTGTTTGTAACATTTCACTGTAAGATCATCCAATTCTCATCTCTTATGCACTAGGACAAACCAAAGCATTTGGTAAAGCTTGGTTATTTACGTTACTACTCTTAGATTGATATCCCCTGTTCCTCCTCCTAATCTGATTTAGTCTCCCTCCAGCTCTATTTAGACTGCACTTCCACAGAGTTTTGTCTCAGCACAAAAGCAGCAAAGCAATACTCTCCTTAAGTACCGCCAGCATGGTAAAGTGATTAAAATAAGCCAAATTAACAAGGAAACATTGCCAAAGGGGACAGTTCTCACTGGTTGCTCTTGCCCAACAAGTACAGTTTACTCTATCACTAATAAAAGCCAGAGTGAAATAATTCAGGTGGATGCTAAATTGATCAAGTCAGAGCTGAGCTGTCAACTCAATAAAATGAGAGCAAGTAGGGGCTGGGGCCTGAAATGTGCTCCATCATTAACTGTGGTGCTCCATCATCAGCTCAGTTCAGCTAGGACAGACTTCCAATTCCACTGCACCCTGTCTCCTTTCCAGTCTTGTAGAAGTCTTTGTAAGATCCTGAAGGAAACCAGGTTTGTAAGAAAGAAAAAAAAAAGTGGGGAGGATGGCGATACAACAACAGATGATAATGCACAAAGCCAGAACAAAAACCTAACCATGGCAGAGGGATATGGGAGAAAGATCATTACAAACATGAAGAAAGGAGTTAAATAAGAATTTCATCAACAATTACCCAGTTTTATTTGCCATCACTTTGCTACATATAGAGAAGCTACCTTAATTTTCAAGTTCACTTTCCCCTGCTCAGTTTCTTTTGAACTGGTGTTCTTTCAGAACATCTTTTGCATAAAATATTTTAGAACACAATAATAGCATGCACTCTTGGTGTGGGTCTTTTCCCTCCAAATGTCAGCCCTGCTCATTGTACAGTATTCTATTTGGAATCAAAAGCCAAGACAACTTCCTTCGCAATTATACTTCTTTTTGGCTTATATTAGCATTTTTGTGTCCTTTGGAACCTGGAAACGAGGGCAGGAAAGAAAAGGCCAAAAGGGGAAAAAAAAGCCCAAACAAACCAAAAATCCAAGTAAAAACAAACAGAAAAGGTAGTGTCTTCTACTGTTTTCCTCCCAGCAAAAGGCAGAAGGCACAGTATATACAATGGACACACACAACTAATAGAATTTCATCTGAATTTGACAGTTTAATTCAACATGCTGAACCCTGACCTGATCTGAGCATTTCATTTGGCACTGTTCTTTATCTTTTTCTTCCCTTCAAAAATACTCTTTTAAAATTAAGCTCTTCCAATAATTTAGTATTTGAATAATTATTTCAACAGAAAGTAAGGGAACATGAAATGACAGCTATGGAAAACAAAGTTGATAATTATTCAGGCAAAAAATTTTCCAAAATAATCTGTTAGTATGGACAATTAACTACAGTTTGCATGCCACAAAGTAGTCTTCCCTACAGAGAAAGAAAACCATGGTGACAGTTTAATAAGCATGAATCTTAACAAGCACTTCAGATTCTTCTTCTGCAGTCAACAATAAAGATTTCAGGAAAGCTTAGTACATGGAATAACAATCTCAGTTTTCCTCATCAACTTCACATATTACCACCTAATGCTGAAATGTTGACAATTAAGCTGTTTGGCTTTTAAAACAAACCTGAAAAAAAAGCGCAAGAATTTCGACTTACTAGAAGATATGTAAGTATGAGACAGCCTTATATCTGAATGAGAACATATGATTGTGATAGCTTTTACCTCCAGAAAAAGTTTTTCTATCTACTCAATAAAAAAAATTGATTATTTAAAACTACATCTTCAAATCTATACACAAGCTTTATGTAGACAAAATACTATATTTTCAGCATAGGTGTGCTGATGTTCAGTCATATCTACCCTTTAATAATGAAAACACATTCACAAAATCTTTTGCAATCTAAAGCATACTGCTAAGATTGAAAGCAATCAGCCTTGAATGAAAGATGAACTAATAGCAGTTCTAAAACCATTAGGTACAGACTCTATTGTTGCGCTTTTGTTTAAAGCAAGGAAAAAAAGGTAAAAAAGTAGAGGGTGTGTAGGTCAGCAAAGTCATCAGTAGTTGATGGATGCACTTACAGACATTAGAGAAAAAAGGAAAATTGGCAGAACATAATACCCACTTATGAGATTCTCTATGTTAAGAACCGAAAAAAGGCCTCAAGATATGCAGTAACTCTACCTTGTTCAGTGCTGAAGGTTTTCTACTTTTAGATATGCATGTCAAGGACACATTTAACATTTAAAGAAGTGCAGCTTGATGCATCATCACAATATTAATTCCTAGACATTGGTAGAATTAGAAATATTCATTCTACTAAGTACATCTTCTGACAACAGCCCTACCAGTAATAACTACGATCTCTGGGTCAGGAACTAGAAGGTTAGGGAGATGAAAGAATTGATTCTCCAGACCGTGTTAGTGATTGCAAGCAGTTGTGTGAGCAGGGAATGCAACGTTCATGCTGGCAATAATGTCCAATATAACAGCTTCCTGTAACCCAAAATGGTGGCCTTGCTCCCTCTCCCCAGCAGCCCGGGCTGCACACTCCACCTGCTTCTACTGTTGCAGCTCTTGAGGTTGCAAGAAGGGTCACACCTGTGAGCTGTCAAAGGACATAAGACAGGCACAGCTGCCTCAAGCCCATGTTGAGCTTCTCCCACTGCACACTGACAGTCAGACTGATGGGAAGCTCCAAGCAGATTCTGCTGGTTATTCAATCTGAAGCAGGCATAGGTGGTGGGCTTTAGTAGCACTGCAGGACAGGGACCAGCACGAGCATGTCCCGTTTCAGGTAACACTTTACAAAGCAATATTGAATATTTCATCAGTCTTAACTGGTCAGTTTACTCTGACTCTAGAGAACTCTTTGCTCTCCATAGGGGTGTAAATGAGGAGAAAAGACAAGAGGCTATAGGGAAGACTGAACCGGTGGGCAGAAAATGGCTATGTGTTGGTCTGCAGGGTCTCACAGGGGAGGCATAATGAAGATGGCAGCTGGAATACTTAGAGAACAGGAAAACACCACAAGTTTGCACAAACAGAAGAAGAGCCAGTTCAAAAGCTAAAATAAGTAAACAGCCTAAAACCAGAAAGTAATCTATTTTCTCTTCTTAAACTGTTGATTTGTTGATAGAATTGGATTCACATTTAATTCAAGGGAATTTACTTGTGAGGTTTCATGCCACTATCACCAGCAGTATTTGTCTTTTCCAAGTGTTCAGTGCCAGTAGCTTGGGGTGCAGCTGCAGTGAGAGCTGCAGGTTGAGCTCTGGGCAGTAGGAGCCAGAGGCAAGAGGCTGAGAACTGGCACCGACCTTTTGCACAACAAAGGGCACAGGGACCTGTGGCACCCTCCAGATAGCTAGACACTCAGAGACACAGCAGGATCTGAGGACCCAACTGTCTCACGCTCAGACCGCGAGGGTATAAAAGCCCAGGCATTTCTTTATTCAGGATTCCTCCTTGTAGGTACCAGCTCAAGCTGTTAGTCTGTTATTGCACTATGATTAAGTTATTTTAAAGATCCAGACCTCTGAAACTCTGTTATGGGAAACCTGGGGTCAAGCTGGTAAGGAAACCTTGTCTGATTGTGACTGTGGTGAGTGTAGCTGTGAAAGGGCCTCAGTCTCATCTCAGGTGGTGCAAGTGTGACTGACAGAGTGGGTCCTGGATGGTCAGACAGGAAAGCTTCCTTAACACAAGTGCCTAAGGCCTCAGCTGCACATTAACACCTGCCAAATTCAAAGAAACATGGCTGTTTTCTTCCCCACTCCCTCTGCCCTGTCATTGCAAACTTGCAACACCTCTTTCAGTTTAAGAGTCTGTCACACTTGGACATCATTCTTAGTTTTGAACTAACTCTGCAAATGCCCAGAGCGGTTAATGACAATATAAAAGCACCTCATCAACATAACTAGAAGCACAAAAGTACTAGAAGTAGGACACAAGCACTAAAAGCCATCCCCAGGCTGAATCACTGTATCCGAGTTTCACTTAATGGCATCACAGCCAAGGAAACCCCATGCTACTTACAAATGAGTTGGTCAAAAGAACTGAAGAGGAAAAGGGAAGAATTGTCTCTCATTAAACAGAACATGCACCTTACCTTCTGCTTGCCCTGCGGATGATACACAGCATCATAGAAAATATCTGTTTTAACATTTGGGAGTTGTTTCCCTGCTCCCTGCAGTGGCACAACAGCTACACAGTAATCTACAGCTGATCGTAGAATAGAGATAAAACCAAACCACTTCTGACTGAAGTCTAGATTCAGAAACAGCTAAAAAGAACTGATATTTGCAAAGTATGATATGAAAGAATACTGAAAAGCCTCCTTGATTTCAGAGGTCATTATTGTTGGTGTTTCTGCAGTGCCTAGAGGCTCCTCAGAGCCAAACCGCAGTTCACTTCAGTCTCCATCCACCAAATGCTTCCAATCAAAATCAGAGGCATGACACAGACATCAGTGCAGGCTTTTACGATTACCCATGGAAAACAGCTGGAGAAGCTGTCCCATGGAGAGGAACAGGAACAGGCAGCAAATGTACTGCTGCATTTGTCATTCTTGGACAGCCTGACCTGGACAATCAATTTGACATACATACACATGCAAAAGACAAAATTTTGTCAGCAAATTTATTCCAAATCTCAGATTTCTACTGAAACAACAGTTTTAACTGGTCCTAATTATCAACATTCTTCTACATTTGGGTAAACTTAGCCAGAGAGGAAGAACTTCACTTCTATTGAGGAACAACAGGCTTCTTAAGTCCAAGACCAGTTAAAGGAAAGGCAGAAAAACAAAACACACACACTCCAATCATTTCCTTCTAATCCAAAAGACAGACTCTTTTTTTTTTTCCAGATTATACAGTATTTGTTTTCCAGAATATCATCTTGAACATAGCCACATATATGGGAGTAGTCTATCCTAATTGTTCCAAGTATGATTTTTGAGGTAAATGCAGCTTCTGAAATACAGTCTCCTAATGCAAGGTCTCACCTCCATCAGACATGGATACCCATTTCAACATCAAACACAGAGGCTGGTTAGCCAGTAGGGTAGAGGAAAGAACCGAGTTCCAGATCCAAATACCAAAAGTCAAATGTCACAGCAGTCCCCAAAGCGCAGACAGGTTCAGCTGAGCATTGCTCACTACAGATGGAGTCTGATCCATCTCTATGCTCCTCTGAGCACACTGGTTAGATCACCAAATGTAAGAGGAGTTTACACACCTAGTTACTTGTAATTTAAGTAGCAAACTGAATTCTACCCATGGTAACTCAGGGAAAGACAGAGTCCACTCTGCCCCAGCCACCCTTTTCCAGACTTCTAATGAAATCCTTTCCCTGCTTAGCACTGATAATACAAGAAACTTCTCTCAGACATTATCAAGGCTACTACAGTCCCACACCCCTTTTATGACTGCGACACTTTGCACTCCCAGTGCTCCACAATTATACTATTTTTCAAAGCAGAAAGGAAAAAGTTCCCACTTCTAGAGAAAAAGGCAGAGTTGGTTCTGGCCCCTCTACTCCACTTTTGTGAGACCCGCACCTCGGGTACTGCATCCAGCTCTAGGGTCTCCAGCACGGGAAGCTCATGGACCTGTTGGAGCAAATCCAGAGGAGGGCTGATGATTAGCAGGATGGAGCAGCTCTCCTATGAGGAAAGGCTGAGAGAACTGGGATTGTTCAGCCTGGAAAAAAGAAGGCTCTGGGTGGCTTAAATGTAGCCTGCCAGTATCTGAAGGAAGATGGAGAGGAACTTTTTAAAGGACTTGTAATGAGAGGACAAGGGGGAATGGCTTACAAACTGAAAGAGAGTAGTTTAGATTAGATATTAGGAAGAAATTCTTTACTGTAAGGGTGGTGAGGCATTGGAACAGGTGGCCAAGAGAAGTTGTGGTTGCCCCATTCCTGGAAAGGTTCAAGACCAGGTTGGATGGTGCTCTGAGCAACCTGGTCTAGAGGAAAGTGCCCCTGTTCATGGCCTGTGGATTGGAACTAGATGATCTTTAAGGTCCTTACAAGCCAAACCATTCTATGATTCTATGATGACTACAGCAAATGCCCATCAGTTTTGTCAGAAATGGCAATCACATGTGGCAGAAAAATGAAATTATTGTTATAACTTAGGGGAGATGCCCATTTGCAGACCTGCAATGCCAGCAGTGGAGCATTACACTGCTTTCCCATTTTAAAGGCTAAATTGCTTCTACAGAACATTTTGCAAAATAATGCTATTATTTTCTTGACCAGGCAATTCTATACTTTTCCTTCTCCAACAAGGCAGCTGTGTTAGGGATAGAATACTGCTTTATTTTTGAAGCAATCTCTATGAAGCCCTTAAAGTAGCTTCAAAGTGGAAGCAGAGAGTTTGAATGGCTTTGTCGAGCAGCTTCACAATGAGGCAAGCAGCAGAACTGGCACTGTAAGTACATTATGCATCCACACGTTGTATGGAATTGCTTCTTCCTCTAAAATCAGCTCCATCTTTTTATCTATATTTCTTTTTCCCTGAAGAGAAGCTCTTTTAAATAAGGTGTCTGTGTCTACATGTGTCTATAGTATTGACATCCCACTTATTTCTAGAGTACTACCGCAGCTTTTTACTGCTTATGTTTGCTAATATGTACTGCAATTGCTGCTCCTTTTCACACTAGTGTAATGGGAAAGAATACAAATTTCACATTGATAGCTTTCACAGGACGACAGGAGCCAGATCAGACTATGCTTCCCTCCTTATGCTCTCTCAGCTGCCTCTTTGTAACCATCTGCTCAGGCCAGCCCTATACAAGGGCTGCAGTCACTCCCTGCAGCAGAAGCCACTCTGCTGCTGTGCATTTGTGCAGCCCCAAGCACACTGCAGGGTCACAGACTGCAGCTCTTCCCACGGGCCAACACCTTGACATGCTCCACGTGCAAGCACGGCGTGCACGCAGCTACTGAAAATGTTTTCATCCTTTGTTTTTTTCTGAAAGTCATAGTCCAACTGAAAAAAAAGTCCAACTGTAAAAAGCCTAACAGAAATTCCTCTTCCTATTACCACCTGATGGACTGAAGTCATAGATGGAGCACCTGTACAACAGGTGAATTTCATAAAGGATCCCTTTAGGTCAATCAATACTGTCTTTGAGAGTAAATTTCCCCTGTTCTACTTATAGCCATCTAAAAAGCTAAGTACTCCTCTGAACTACTCATTTTGACTTCTTATGGGGAGAAAAACAATAGGAAAATAATCCCACTTGGTGATGGGGGGCAAAGAAGAAGCACATGAATAATGGTCCTTTGCAGCTGCCCTTCTTTCCCCTCACTGTCCTGAACAGAGCACTACAAACTAAGTCAGGCAAATCTCCCACTTCCATGCAGCTGCTGTCAGGGCAGATATTCTTCAGAACCCCCAGACATGCAGTCCAGGTGAACAGGATGAACAGGAGGAGCCAGATCTTTTATGCTGAATGTAGAAACCTCGCTGCAAGAATGTGGGCTTTCATATTACACTATTTATAACACAACGGATGATACAGCAATGGTGAAAAACATGCTACAGCAAGAACACACTTGGATTCTGAATAAGACATTTGTCCTCCTGTGATAAGCTGGTTCACAGGACCCCAACAGAGAGAAATGTTTCTTGGTTTTCTGGCTCGTGAGAGTGTGGATTCTGAACTAAGCAGCTATATTTTGCGCTACAGGGAGGTTTACTCCAGCACTTCATTCACACCACTGAAATCCCTGAGCGATAAACAAAACATCAGTCTCAGCTGCTTGAAATGTACAGAGTCACCCAGCACTCCTGTTTCACAGCTCAGGATAAGAGGTTTATTCACTGCACGGTTCTGAAACTTCAGGCTTCAGCCAGAGGTCACAACTGTGAATGACAGGCTGAGAGAGGAAGAGATACACACACATCAAACGTTTCAGCACCCAATTTAGACACCTCAAACAAGACAGCATGGGTACTTCTAGCTATGCAATACATGAAAGAAAAAGTCTATTGAAAATGAAGATAGAAGTAAGCACACTAATTATTGTGCATTAATAATAATCACAGAATGAGACATTAGAAAGGCACATTGCCCTGAAGTGTAATTATTTCAGCTATGCAACAGTAACATTTCACAAATATTTTTAAATCCACTTCAGACATACTGTACACTCAGATTCTGTACCCATTTTTGCTAGTATTAAAGAAGATCCAATGCAATAAGTAGTGTTTTGTCACTTTTGCAGTCAAAGAGTGGTGAGAGGAAAAAAAAATTGGGGAAAAAAATAAATAAATCACACACCATATCTACTGACTTTCACTGTGGTCAGCTGATGTGGACATTGTTAATCTGTTAACTACTGCTCCAAAAATATCAACGAAGCAAAGCAAACTTTTTGTCAGTAAAGTAACATTTCACCATCCAGGGTGAGCAGCTCCACTGGGGAATACACAGATGTCTGCAACTCAAACACCCTCCCACCCTGCTACACCATTTTACAGCAAAATCTGGAGGAGTGGAACAGCCCAGCTGGGGTTTTGCTGAACCTTCAATTCAATAGGTAAAATGTTTGTTAACTTCAGTCAGTCCAATCTGTGTTCTTGATCCTGTATCCTGTGGCCACCAGAAGTCTCACAGGAGGAGGATAACAGGAAGACAACTCAAAATGGTAAAACCTCTTTGCCCCAGTTCAATGGACATTGGTGTTTCTCAACAAAATGCAAAAAAAACCCGAAAAATAAAAAAAAGGGGGGAGGTGTCGTAGAATGGTTTGGGTTGGAAGGGACCTTAAAAACCATATAGTTCCAACCCCCCTGCCACAGGGAGGGACACTCCCACTGGACCAGGTTGCTCAAAGCCTCATCCAGTCTGCCCTAATACCATCTTTCTCATCCAACCCATTTTATAAGCTTGACCAATAAGGATAAACATTGGGAAACAGAAGCCACTGATTAAAAAACCTAGGGAATTCTTCTAGAAAATTACTTTTTCTAGTCTCTCATTAGAAAACAGCACCGGGACAATTTTTTCTTTAAATAACTGACAAAACTTTTATATTTCTAAGAATTCTGTAACAGCCTTAATATTTTAAAGCCCCACTCTTTTGTGCTTGGACTTTTCATCATACACTTAACACACACCCCCCAAATACTTTCCAATCAGAGTAGAGCTCCACTCCTGGAGAAGCTGTTTCCACAGGAGTTGTTTCCACCCCAGTCAGTCCTGAACTGGGCCCAGGAAGCTGAAATAAATTCTCATCCTCTTGTTACTGAGTTCATCAGCCCTTCAGTGTTCTTCAGTGTCATTTTGAAAAAGTATTTTTTAAGATAGCAAAAGCAACTGAAAGAATTAATGAGCTACACTGCAACAAAAAGTAGAGTCTACTTGTGTCTATATAGCACTTAGTAACAGAAGACAAGATAAAAGCTTCTCACTTCCTTTACCCTTTTTTTTTTTTTACTTTTCGTAGTTTTCATGAACATTTTAAAGAACTGTTAATTTGAGTCAGATAAAAAACCCCGCAATAAAACATAAAAAGTCTAACTGCAGTGGTTGCCTTTAGAAAGCCTTTATTACTTGCTACTGCTGCTACCACATAATGAGACAAAGTGTGCCACCAGATATGCACACCTTACTTAGAACTCAAAACTTGCTGAATAAATAATCTTCTAACAAGTGACAGACCAGGTTTGGGTCTCACGCTCACAATGAACAGGGCTTTGTGAGTGCAACATGTAGGAGGCCTTGATAAAAGTTAATACTTCTGAAAGAGATCATTTTCTGAACCTTGTTAGAAAAGTCACCTTCTGTTAAAGCCATACTCAGAGAAGTACAGGACTCCAAAAGTATAACAAAACTTTTTGCTTGTTTGTTTTTAACAGAACTCTATAACTATGATATTAAAACCAAACAGAGCAGACATAAGAGCCAGAAGTAGAATTTTAATGAAAAAAAGATAAGAATTCCACAAAACACACATAACAGAGGTTAGATGTAGGTGGTGTTAAAGAAATAATTTATATTTTAAAAATCTATATTAAAAAAACATCCTTGCCTTGTACAATGAATTTTTCCACTCTGTAAATGGAACCACTCAACTGCCTGTTTTTATATAGTATAAATGCTGAAAAATCAATTACTGACCAAGAAAGTGTGCATATTGATATATATAAATAAAAACCAAAGTATTTTTACACTTCATCTATTTTCCAGATTTGTTTTTATATCCTGTACATTATTAAAGTCTGACTGGATTATGCACATCAGTTTAGATATTAATAACCTTGGCCTTTTCTGGACTTGCTTATATCTGTAACAAGGTGGTTCCTTAGAGAACCAGCTGAGGGAGGCTAAGATCACTGTTCCATTTTCCATTAAAATTCTACCTCAGTCAGCCTATAAAACTTAGATTCCATACTCATCAGGAACTTATAAATGACTGATCCTTCACTCACACTACACTTTCTGCTGTCTGCATCCCAAATACAGAAACAAATACTTTTACTCCCATATTTACATTACAGCAGCTGCATAAAATGAAATTTAAATCTATCTGTAACCCTGAGTTACTACTGTTCTGTAATCCTGTAGCTGAGGACAGAAAACGTAGGACACATTTCATTATAAAGGAGATTTTGTTTGTTTCTTTGGACAGCAAGACCAGCTGTCGAAAGTGCTGGAAGTGGTCTCCATGAAGACAAATTAGAAAGCTGAAAGCAGAGAAGAGGGTCTAGAAGGCATCTTAAATTATATTCAGTACATTGCATTGCTTTGTGCTTTTGTGCTTTGTGGATATGAGATATGTGTTAATATTATTTGGATACCTAAGATTGCAAAGAAAACATCTGAGCAATGAGGAATTATAAAACAAATGGCTCTGCCCACAATGTTTTATTTACAATAGTTTCCTCTATTCCTGCTCATTTTTCCACTGTACAGATATGATTGCATGGATAAAGTTTCATAATGACAGCTTAATTCAACTCTTAAAGCTACACAAGTTAAAATCCAACCCTTTATTCACATTTTAGAGGATAAAGCAACACAATTTTTAAATTTAAGGCAGAGCAAGACAGAAAAGACAGGCCACCTCAGGCTATAACATATGAATTCAGATGAAAAACATCACTAAATTAATACAACGCATAAAAGACAAAGTTACTAACAAGGCAGCAACACATTCAGAAAAATTGTCCATTCCATGAGCTTGATACTACTATGCCAAGCTTATTTCATCAAGTAAAAATTCAGTTGGTTTGTTTGTTTTTAAATGTGAAGCATGCCCAATTTTGTAAACAAAGCTACTGCAATCAGATGTGGGAAACCAACAGTGGATTTCACTACCTTGAGAGCACTATGCTTCCTCTCTTCCCCAGCTGTCCCCACCAAGGACAGCCTGTTTTCTATCCACCAGCCCAATGATTACAGCTCAGACAATGGAAAACAGGCTCCATAACATTAAATCACTGATATATTTCATCCTGATTTTTCATTAGGATAAGTCTTTTGCAAGCAAAGACAAGTTTGATATGACTGTGTTCCACGTCAGCTACACGAGCCCATTTTCAATTGCATCATTTAGCTTCTTCATTCCCAAGCTTGTAAGATCTGCTCCAAGTTTAACACACTTCCTCACCTTTCAATACAGCGCAGATTTTTATCTGCTGATGTTGAAACATGAGCAGGGTTAGCTTGTCTTTCTCTGTGAAAAGCTGGATAAATAAATTATTAGCTGAGCTTTGTCTCAAAGTCCATCCAAAATTTGGTGGTCTTGCTACCAAATGGATGACTCAAAGCAGATAAGCACAAACCTGCTCTCCAAGGGTTCAAGAAAGATCAGCAACATGCTTCATAAAGGCCACCAAATACACTGCAGAAGTAGCAGTGATTTTAATCATTGCTGAGCTGTAGTGGATCTCGTTGGATGAATTAAGTCAGAATGAATGAGTGTAAATTGTATTAATTTAAAACTAGATATTTTAGATAAAAATCAGAATGGAAAATTCATACCAAGCCTCTATTGTCAAGGCTACTGCTCAAAACATTTAATGCTATTTTATTTTAAAGTGAAATACGTCACAATCATATGTGTTTTACTTGTTAGATTTATTGTACTGTTGGCAGTAGGAAATACTTCTACTTGTTCAGTCATTGAAATAATTTCTATTGCTTTTTTTGAGCATTAAAAAAAAAGACAGTCCTTTTATTTGCTCTATTAACTCTCAAAGTGTCAGATTCAGTAAAAACTCGATTTTCCACTCTGCAGAAATCATGCCCAAACCAAAAGGTTTTAGGCCTTTAAAGATCAAAAAGACTGATAAGGTTTTTAAAGAATCGCTCACAATTATTTTTAGAACATTCTCTTACTTTTCATTCTAGTTAAAAACTTATCTAATGTAGAAAATGTTTGTCCTATACCCAAAGTATCCAGAGCACACACATTCACCTGCACTTGGTAGTCATGTCTGCTGCACTCAAACAAAAAGCAGCAGCTTATGAATAAGAGCAGATGCTACTTTTGTTTTTAGGAATTCACCTCTGAACTATGTTTGTTCACCATCATAGCAGACACAGAAGAACTAGCCTAGTATTTTATCTAAAATGAGTTAACAGTTTATTAAAATCAGTCACCCATATAAAAATCTGAATATTCATATATCCACAGAACCTTCTCTTCCTTTACCTGCCCCAGGAAAAAGTAAATAAGCAAACAAACAGACAAACAAAAAAAAAAAATCAAGAAAAACATATCTGTTCCCGTGCTGATTGTTACCCAAGTCATTTGGAAAAAAAAAAAATCTCCACAGTGCCTGAAAAAGAGCGATTCCAGTACTTTAATTATCTTCATTTAGAGAAAAATAAAATAGTGCAATGTCCAAGAAGTGTGTGTGCTCGAACGCCATGGCAATACTTTGCTTCTGTAACACCCACTTCCTCAGACTGTTATTTTTGTACCTTTTTATGTCTTTAACAGAATTATAGATGTTTTTTAAGCAGTAGCCAGGACTTCAAGAAGCCTGGTTTCTTTAAGATTCACCAAAATAAATAAGAATCTGGTCCTACCTACCTTAGATATTTCTGGCTCCACTTGTCTCTTGGGTGTCTCTTTTGACTCAGGCCCTTTCGGAGCACTAGTGTTCTTCACCGAGGGCGATTCAACTCCTTCACCTTCAAGTTGCAGATTAATACCTTCTGTGGGGACAGGATGATCAATACCATTTGGATTCAGATTGCAATGAATAGCTGGGAAATAAAATACAAGAAAGAAAAACACTGCTTAGGAAGGAAGTACCCAATGTTTCAAACATTTAGCACAAACTGCTGAGAAGTGCCATGTGGTAACCAGAGTTATGTCAGACCATAGCAAACGAACCATCTGCACCTTGATGCGGATTCAGGGTGAGATATTTGAGAAAGAAAAAATGAGAGAAATGCAGCACTGTATAAGACTACTTAGTTCAGGCTACTGTGTGGAATTGTGCTCCACCAGACTCATTGCACCATCCAAGACCCTCAACTTAACAGCTTTTACCAGATATTCATCATGCAACCATACCTTTTTTCCCTTTCTAGGCAAGAAAGTTTTTCTATTACATTTTAAATTCCTACACCATTTTAGGTCCTAAAGAATGTTGGATAAGTAAGCTGTATGCAGCAAGTCAGCAAGTCATTCTCTGCACAGAGTAATGACTTATCCAGCTGATTATCTCTCCTTCAGCCCTTTGTAGCACTGCAAGTTACCACCTACACCATCCTAACAAGCAAGAGAAATGTACTCTCTAGGAGCATATAACGAGATGTGGACTAATGACAGCAGAATAAGAAAAGCATCCAGATGAAAAACAAATGCAAACTGTACCACAGAAATGCCCATTTAGAACTACAGCAGTAGTTTGTTTTCTGCCCAAATTTTTACAGTTTCAGCACTCACATAACCTTAATGACCTTCTTGGCATGCAGGGAAATTTTAAAATGTGTGCATCCTGATGCAACTTCCCCTTCATGAGACTATCTCATTTTTGCATTTATACTCCTGCGTAACTGTGCTCCTTTTAGTGCTACTTGTAATTAATGGTCCCAACTTCCCATGCGCAAAAGAACTTTGCTCAGATACTGTGATGTAATGTTTGACAGACTTGAATAGAAACCTAAACCACAATGTAAAGCCAAAATAAAAGCTGCCCTTTTACCCTTGCTTGGCTTAGAAGGAAAGGGTGTGGAGCTGGCGAAGGAATCAGAACTGCCAGTTTCTACCAGCCACAGATCAGCCCTTCAAAGCCTCTCAGGGCTTAAGCTGCCAGAGAAGGCAAAAGGTTCTTTAACTTCAACACCTTTTGAAAATTCATTCACCTTATATCCCAGAGTCTTAATTGAAAACTTAGAGCCTAAGTTACAGCAATTCCTTGGTACAGAAGTAAAACAAAGGCCAAAAAGTTGGCCTTTTCTCCTTGGAATTTTTAAAAACACCCGAATATTTGTAAAAGACAAGTGATCTCTGCGAGCACCACAATACCTACATCTGCAAGTCAGGACAGAAACACTTCTATAGGAACTTCAAAATCAGAAATGATTCTGTGCCTTATATTTGTATCAGTGCATCTTAAGACGGCAAAAAATTCTCACTTTCCTAGATCATACCCACCTACTATTATCTAACTCCTCTAAAACATATTTACCTACTGAAAAGAAAAATTACTAACAATTACTTTGCTTATCCTCCAGACCACAGAAAAGGTGGATGTGATCTACCAAGAGAGATTTTTTTCACAGCCCAGTGAGGATGGAAACTATTCTTTTAGTAGCCAAACGAATTCACTCCTTCACAAAAAGTGGGAGATAGTCTAACCAACCTGTAAAAGTACTCCCAGTACACTCTGCTTCATCAAGTGGAAATCAGCAATAAAAGACACTTGGTATGGAATGTGGTCCATAAAAATCCCTCCAACTGTCTTCTGCAAGGATCTTGCCTAACTGAAGACTCCTGCACACACCCTTGAAATGCTATCAGACCCCAACAACACACAGAAACAAGCAGTTTTTGGCTGTCAGCTCCGTTCCAATGCTCACCAGAGAGAAATGACAAAGCACAGTGGGACTTAACCCTGCCTGGAAGAACACTGCCAGCAGCAGGCTTCCTGTGAATTGTAACTCCTCCCTTCCCACTCCCCCAAACAATTAGGGAGGAGGGTAGTAGGGAATGAACAAGGAAATCCTTCTGCGTTACAGCACTCATTTACCATGCATTACAGGAAGCTATAAATGATAGAGGTTTCTGATAACATGGCAGCATGCTGACTAACCTTATCTCCTTCTACATATGACCAGGTGATCTGCTTAATGGATGAGGGAAAGGCTGTGGATGTTGTCTACTTGGACTTTAGTAAAACCTTTGATACTGTTTCCCACAACATTCTCCCTGAGAAACTGGCTTCTTATGGCTCAGACGGGTGTTCTGTTCACTGGGTGTAAAGCTGGCTGGATGGCCAGGCCCAGACAGTGGTGGTGAACAGAGTACATACAGTTGGTGGCCTGATACTAGCAGGGTTCCCCAGGGCTCACTATTGGGGCCACATCTGTTTAGTATCTATCAATGCTCTGGATGAGGGGATCGAGGGCATCCTCAAAAAGTTTGTAGATGATACCAAGTTAGGCAGCAGTGTTGGTCTGCTGGAGGTTAGCAAGGTTCTACAGAGGGATCTGGACAGTCTGAATCAGTGGGCTGAGGCCAACTGTATGAGGTTCAATAAGGTGAAGTGCCAGGTCCTGCACTTTGGTTACAACAACCCCAGGCAGCACTAAAGGCTGGGGGAACACCGGCTGGAAATCTGCCCAGTGGAAAAGGACCTGTGGGTGTTGGTTGACAGCAACTGAACATGATCCAGCCGTGTGCCCAGGTGGCCAAGAAGGCCAATGGCATTCTGGTCTAGATCAGAAACAGTGTGGCCAGCAGGACCAGGGAAGTGATTGTCCCCCAGTACTCAGCACTGGTAAGGCCGCACCTCGAATCCTGTGTCCAGTTTTGGGCCCCTCACTACAAGAAAGACATTGAGGGCTTGGAATGTGTCCAAAGAAGGGCAACAAAGAAGCAAGGATCAGCTGAGGGTTCTGTAGCCTGGAGAAAAGGAGGCTCAGTGGGACCTGAGCTCTCTACAACTCCCTGAAAGGAGGCTGTAGCCAGGTCTCTTCTCCCCAGTAATAAGTGACAGGACAAGAGGAAATGGCCTCAGGTTGGGAGGTTTAGGTTGGATTTTAGGAAAAATTTCTTCATGGAAAGGGTTGTCCAGCATTGGAACAGGCTGCCCAGGGAAGTGGTGGAGTCACCATCCCTCTAAGTATTTAAAAGATAAGTAGATGTGGCACTTGGGGACATGGTTTAGTGATGGGCTTGCCTGTGCTGGGTTCAGGGTTGGACTAGATCTCAAAGGTCTTTTCCATCTTAAATGAGTCTATAATTCTACAACATCACCTGAATGGCTTAAAAACTAAATAAATCACTTGGCAAGATGCTGCCCATCATTCTTTCAAAAATAATGAATGTTAGTGCTGTTTCAGCAATGTTTTCTATTGCACTCCTTCAGGATATAAAAGAGAAAAAATGGAAGAGGATGCTAGCAATTAAATATAGGGCCATTACCTTTTAATTGAAAACAGGTGACTCATTAAAAGAAACACAGGCTGCCTCAGGAGATCTTTGCAGAGTTGTGAATACTAGGGAGAGAGACAACTTTTTTTAATTTCCTAGGGGTATTTATTTCCTAAAGAGAATAAGTATCTTGGTCACTAGGCAAAGCTAATCTCTCTTTGTCATGACACACCTTCAGGTGGCCAGCTCTATTGTTTTCTTCTAGAGTTGCCTCCAATCCTCAGCTACACAGAGGATAGGAAACAAAGAATATTTGCTTGCATGGGTCCGTTATTTCCTGTTACCACACAGAAATACACAGATTCATCTCTGTGGCAGACAGAGGAGGAGCTCTTGCCTACTTTTAAATGTCAATACTAACCAAAATTGCTCTCTTTCAAGATTTGTTTAAAGCAGGCAAAGAGGTAAATGTTTGGTCAATATTAACTTATTTTCTTCTTAAATCAGCACCTTATATAATTTTAGCTAGACAAGGTCCACTCTAAAGTCAGGATCAACTATCAAACCTAATGGGGTTTGGGGGCTAACAGCACTCAGGGTTAACACCCTGTAGAACTGAGTTTAAACAGGTCTCAGAAAATAATCACAAATCACTAACTTTGCCACAGTCCAAGTGCTCTGACCCTCTTAGTTGACACTTCTTAAATCTCCTTCAGAACTTAATGACATGCGTCTGGAAAAGATTCTACCTGCAGACAAAGTAGTTTCTTGCTACAATATTGTCCAGACCATTACTTGTCATTACCCTGGTATTGGCTAACACCAGCTCATCCCACCCTCTATATTCAGACCATTTCCTCACACCACTGCTTTGACAATATTCCTACTGCCTCAGCACCTCTTATTGTACCCAACTACATTCATCTCATCAGTTCCAGACTTTAAAAGTCCATCAAGACAACAAGCACCCTCCAAATCAGCTGAAAATATCAGCCTAATATCACTAGATATCAGCAGTATAATTAGGTTTTGAAACAGAACCTCTTCCAATATTCTTCCATACAATCTCAGTATTCATGTATCATCCATATGTCTCAGTAATACAACTCTTCATCCACTTTCAGATCACTTAAATTCTCCTTTCTCTGCTGAAAATCCCACCTCACAGTTGATTAATGCCACGTCTCTCTTCATGCTCCCCCAATTGTCATTTAACTTGGGTTGAAAGCTTTCTGTGGTGGGAACTGCTTTCCTCGTGGAGAGGGAGGGTGGATGTTCTGTAGAGCTCTGACTGCACAGTGACAAGCACATGATGAATGGTGCTGGCAGACACAATAACATTGATGGACAGATTATATTTATGAAACAAACAATTATTTAAAACAAAGATACTTAAGTGTTCTCGTACCCCTAACTCAATGGCAGGGCTGAACCTCCTGGAAAATATCCACTTTTCCAGAACTTAAAGAAAAGACTGTTGAGATCTGCCAAGTTATGAGAGTCAACAGTTCTGCAAGAAAACTAGCAAATGGAGCATCCAAACTGTAAAAATGACCCCATATCTGTCCTAAAAAAATTAGGGAAGGAATAAAATTAGTGCAATACACAGTGTATTCTTTTCCACATGGCGGAACACAAACCCAAGTTCTTTCCATGTATAAAGAGCAAGAGAATTTGTTGCCCTGCAGGAGCTGCCCAATACATGTGAGCCGAGCTCTGTGCCTGCACAGATCCTTTACAGCACGTGCAGGCAGTTTGAAAGGAGAGCACGCAGGGCAACGTGAATGCTCTGCTCCCCTCGCTGCCTCCCTCCCATACGTGCCCGCCTCCAAGGCGGCAAGCAGCCAAGAGACAGCTTGTCTGAGCACGCTTGATGGTACACAGAAGTCACCAAGAGCCATGGTAAGTTACTGGCATCTGGGGGCAAGCCTTGTCTTTTCCTAGAGGGTACTCTGTGAATCCTGACTGGAAAAAAGCCTGAAGGCACCGTTTAAAACACAACCTTGATACATCCAAAGTTTTGCATGGGCAGATGGAAAGCCTTTGTCTCTCCATCTGTAGGCTCAAGGCTTAGCAGATAAATCTATGATCAATTGCTACCTCTGTGCACTCCACTGCCTACCGTGTCAAACATTTCATAACTACTTGCTTCAGTGGGAATACTGCTGGCTGCTTAAAATTTTAAACAGATCAATTAAGGCTACATTAAAGCATATTTGGCAAGTACTTGAGTTACATGAAATAACAATTGTTCTATTCTAAAAAGTGATCGAGTAAAAATAGCATCATCTTATTCATGTGCCCTGTTCTCTGTGCATCATAGTCATATGCTTGCTTTTGCTATTTGGAGACAAAAAGCAGGCACAGGAGATACCCATCCAACCTCTAACAATCCTTAGAAAACTTTCATGTGTCAAATACTGGCAGCCTTGCAAGCTTCATTTTATACATTCATTTCACAGACTTAGCTGCACAATACTAAGAGGTAAGTCCATACAGTACACCTGCTATTCCCACCATAAAATGCCACATTGGTGAAAAGGACAAACAGAAGATCATCCCTATAGTTTGAGCGTTAACAAACTCAGGTTGGACATAGCAGGGACCTTATAAACAGGGTCCAAATATCTTTTCCATCTTCTCAGTAGTCACAAAGGTCACTAAGATTTACAAGGTATTTCCAGGGAAAAAGATCTTTGGACAGCAGCTCTGGACCTGTTCCTTCCATCTCTGCTCATTTATTTGTCAAAAGTAAAGCAAATCTCCAACCACATCAAATTTTGCAGTCAGCACCTTCAATCAGATTTCTACACACTTCCAGATGCTGCATTTCAATACCAAGTATTGCATTTCAATACCAAGTCAAACAGCATCACTGAGGCTTTTTGCTTGCAAATTCACAACCCACTTTAACTGGGTTGATCAGAGAGGAGACATTTACATTGAGAACACTGAGGTCTCATTCAGATTGAGATGGCTCCTCACATGGACCAAAGGAGCAAGAAGGATCTGCACTGCCAGACCCTTCCTGTATTTCCTAAAGCTTCTATTTCATTAGTAACTCTGAATATGGGATTATTTCAAAGATTATATCTGATCTGAGCAGTTAGTACCACTGCTACAATACTTAAAAACAAGACTAAAACCAGCTAATAAAGACAGCTTTAATTTGTACTATAAAATTTAGAATTATTTTGACTACCTTCTCTGGTAGAAAGTTTTTTCCCCAGTCATCAGTTTCTATAACCCCTGTGGGTGGTCTATCTGCCTCACCAATCATCTTCTAGTTTTGAATTACTTATCCATACAGTCCTATCTCTACCAAATGTAAATCATTGGCACAGTTCCCCCAACCCATCACTTTGGACCAGCTGAAACTGCAGTCAAAGTTTCACATGAATACAATCTGCTGCTTATGTTGCCACCTAGTAAATACTGCTGGCAACCTGCTGAGCAAGCAGCTTCAAGATTTTCCCCACTCTGTTTCTCAAACCTGCCTATCCAATGGCCACCAAATCAGCAGCATTCACATGGAGCAAAGAAGCCCAGCACATCAGTCAGGATGTTTTCTACTTCAGTACAGATAATATGAATTTATCAGAAACCTCCTCTAGGCTGAAATCCCAAAGTACTTAACTGAAGTAATATTGGTGTCTAGCTATTTGCTTCTCTTAGTCAGCATCAAAAATCAGCATTAAGCAATTGCAAACAGGCTGTGCCAAAAGGCAGGCCAGTGCTGAGCTGGGGAGTGCATTATAAACTGCTGCTACAGATGAGCTTTGAGCCCAAAGCTCACACTGACACAGGCAGCAAGGCTTAGCAGACAGAGAAACACACTGCTGTACCTGCAGGTCCCTTCAGAGAGTTGCTTGTCTTTCTGGTCTCTCATTACCATGAATACTAATCACCTACTGGATTAATCAATTTAACAAACAATAAGTGTCTTTCTTGCAAGATATGAACTTTACAATCAAGACTTAGTTCAAGCAGTGGGGCCTGCCCAACAGCTGGGAGGTATCTTGAAGGGCAAGAGAAGAGACAGCTCAGCAGCAAGGAAGTGGACATTGAACCAGGTCAAGATGGGCAGGGAGGGCAGAGAAAAGGAGAGACAGGTGTAGGAAGACGACAGAGGCAGAAGGGAATAAAGTGTTCAGAAGATGAGTGCTCATTTTAGTTTGCAACTGTGAGTTGTGGGGCTTTTGCCTTTTTTACCCCTTTGGAATTATCATCAGCAAGAAAATTTAAAGTTAACTGCATTCCTGATGCAACTATCCTGGAACATCTCTAGCTAAGCAACTGGGTAGTCATCAGCCAATTACTACTACAAGCCACTCGCTCTCTCCAGAAACAATTAAAAAGTACCCAAAACTAACGACAAAAAATAACACAGAAAAAGTGTGTTTTCTGAGAAAATCTACTAGACTTTACATACATCTCCCACACACTTCAGCTATAAAATGGTATAAAGTCTTGTACGGCATCAGGAATATATCAAGAAACTAGAATGAGTAACTTGGTGGTTTCATATCTAGAATCAAACTAAAGTCATAATTTGGATGAAGGCCACACAAATCTTGACTGTAGAGAAAGAAGAACTCCTTAGTTCTCTACAGAACAGAAACACCAGGCCCAGAATAAAAAATCCTCTTCTTGTATAGGTTGAGTTTAACTTCTAAGACCCGCATCCCATCAGGATACATAAGGGTTTAGGTTAGTTCAGCTAAAAAATTTCCTTGTGCATTTTTTACAGTTTTCCTAAGAGAAACTACTTATTTTATGTATGACAATATTCACTTGCCATCTCTTATCTCACAGACTTTAGCAAATGCTGTAAACATAAAAGACAGTTTCTGTCACACCTGTTCTTCAGGAGACAGACTGCATGTCATCACTATGCTAGATAGACCTTGAAGCCTCAGAGATGCAAGTTCAGCCTTTGTAACAGCCACGGGATTTCATGATAAAAAGCAGGCACAGTGACTGGGCAGTCAAATTATTTCTGAAGCATTTTCTCATTCCATTTTAATAAAGGTACAGTGGGTACAAGCAGCTCTTGAATTTCCACAAGCAATACAGGCTCACTGAAAAATGAACTAAGTCAGTGAATAAATAAGGCCAGACTACCACAAATCCTGTACAGGTATAGATGAAGAGGAGAATACTGGCACAGAAGGGGACCAAGTGAGTTATGCAATTTAGCTTAGAGCAAAATGGATCTTAATGAACAAAATAATAAAGGTCACTAAGTTATATGAATCACATGTACACTAAAATATAATTTGAGCAATGGATTAAAGTACAAAATAGTTGGCAATTTGTTTTGCAAACTAATTGCATCCTCTGTTAATAAGAAGGCTTGTGTGAGTATCTACAGAGCTTCTCTTGAAAAGTGAAGAATTCTGGATTTCAAGACTGTGAGATGCACAGACTTGCAATCAGAGTGCTACAAGAGATAAGAAATAGAAGCATGAAAAACAGAGAAAATTAATTGGTAGATAGAGAGGAAAAGACCTAAAATAATTTTCTGCTGAACACATGGCACAGAAATGGCTACAATTCAGCTGAGGGCCCAGGCTTTATTTCTTGTCATATGAATGATGCGCAGTCATCAAAATGCAAAGGAAAATATTCCTTCTCACTAGCATAACTAGTATGCAGTCTGGCAGTTGACTTGTTTTCAGTCCTGGCTTTCTCTCAACTGCTTATAAGTTACCTCCTTTATCATTGTTCGAGGCTACCCCTTCCCNGGAAAAGACCTAAAATAATTTTCTCTCACAAGGAAAAGTATTCACCATACATTACAATTGCCAGTCACCAGCCAACTTAGGCAAATTCCAGACTAGGTATCACTGTTGCCTTCAAGATTTCTCAGAGAATATGGAGAGATANGGAGAGATAGAAAAGAGAATTAACACACTTGTGTATGCAACAAGTCTTCATTAGTTCCAGTATTCCTTGAAGAAACTTGTTTTGTAATGACTGCTTAGGAAATTACTAGTCATGCTTCACCACAAACTATATTTCTGAGAATGCCTCTTCTCAAGTCCTAATGGCATTACTATTTAATTCTATAACCAGCCAGCATTACATCAAAAACCTTTTTTAAACACTAGTGAGCCTGTCCAGCACATAAAGAACATCTCAGATATACACGGGTTAAATCTTTATTATGTCAACAGAGGTCCACTGACCCACACATGTATCACAGATCTCTGCCTTCACCCTGCTTACAAAAGCTGGTATCTGCTGAACACATGGCACAGAAATGGCTACAATTCAGCTGAGGGCCCAGGCTTTATTTCTTGTCATATGAATGATGCGCAGTCATCAAAATGCAAAGGAAAATATTCCTTCTCACTAGCATAACTAGTATGCAGTCTGGCAGTTGACTTGTTTTCAGTCCTGGCTTTCTCTCAACTGCTTATAAGTTACCTCCTTTATCATTGTTCGAGGCTACCCCTTCCCTTGCACATTTAACTGAAGAGCCTTCTTTCCTTCCCCCAGTAAAATTCTTCACCTCCTACTGCTTACTCATACCACTGTATCCTACTCGCTCTAGTACCCCAAATGATTTATGTAGCAACAAACTCTTAGCCAAGAACACACAGAGGACAATCCAAGAGAAAGATTCTATTGACACAGATTACAATTCTCTTTATGTTTATGAAACAGTATTACTAAGAGTCTTTTGCTTGCTTTTACTAGTTTATTTGCAAAGAAGCAAATCAACTCAACTAAAAACCCCTCTGGGGGAAGAAAATAAAACTTAAAAAAAAAAAAAAAAGACACAAAGACAAGGCAGAGGACAGCAAATGAGTGGGGAAATAGAGGGAAGCAATGACCTGAATGTTCAGCAAGCAAAGTTCCACATTATACAGAGATGGGTAGGGCTGTACTATAGACAGGCTAAAATCCACAGCAAATGTCTTCCTCACACGCTTTTCCTGGTCAGTCACATAGTCCCTGCAAGCATATTAGATCCTGTAATTGAACATGGAGTTCACTTCAGCCCAAGTTCAGTTCCCTGCACACCTGCTTGCTTCATCCAGAAGGCAGCACATACTAGGGTAAATTCATGTTGTTTCAAGTAATGAATCTGCTCTTTTATGCCAACTTTAGCTCATGCTGCAGAGAGAACATAGAGCTACTGACAGCAAGTCCCTTACCCTCTTTGCAGTCCTTTTGCTTCTGGAGAGAGAAAAAGGTGAGGGAACATACAACCCACCCAAGATAGAAGCCACTAAGGGAAGATGTGTAGATCTAATCTGCTTCAGGCTTTCCTGAAGGTCTTTCTCAAGCCATATGTCACCTCATTTATGCAGGTCAGTATTGGTGTTTCCAACCCTACTTGCTGTGGGGAATCAGTATTTCCAGTTTCTACAGCTGCAGCATCATGAAGGGCCCCTCCTTCCTCTCAGTCCCGTTATTTCCACATAGCAGACAGTTCCTCTTACAGAGTAGTATCAGTTCTCATATGCTGGGAAAAAGAGATTTACATATCTTATGCATCAAAACTCTACCTGTTAACATTTTTAGAGCTCGGCACCTAATTCTCCATCTCCTCTCTGTTTCTGGGTTGTCCTAGCCAAATTTTCCTCTCAGTTACTCGATGCAAATCAAGCTCTTGTGGTGAGTGGAATTGTTCTGGACACATAGCAGGTGAACTAGACTTTTGTCATAAAAGTTATTAGGCTGGGTCAGACTAAAAGTCTTGGTCTTTATGCCACTGATTAAGAAAATGGTGTGAGAGCAGGGCATATATGAACTGATCCTGTCTCAGCAGGTTAGGAAAGACCCAAGATTGAAAGTGCACCTGGGAACTCTGTGTTATATGAAAAACTATTTCCTTTTTTTATTTAAAGCACAGAACTCTACAGCCTAATTGTTCTGCCTTGTGACACAGTTCCTTCTTCCACCTCCTCCAAGCCGTTCATCCAAACCATTCATCAAGGCCTAAGGATTCTCTTCATGATCATCCCTTTTCCAAGCTAAAGAATCAGAATCTTTGTAACCTGCCCATCTCTTTTCCAAGTTAAAGAATGATAAACATTGTAACCTGCCTTCAGAGAACACGTCTGTCTCTGACCAGCCAACTGACCTTTTCAGTATTCTTTCCCTCTTTTGGGGTGTGGCAAGCAAAAACCGCAGGGAGCATTCAAAATACAAGAGCAGTATGCAATGATACAGAAACAAGAGATCTTCCTTGCCTTGTTCTGAGCTGTCCTCATAGTTCCTGAAGTCTTATTTCCTATTTTGACCAGCACCCACCAGCCAGCTTGCAGAAGACTTCAAAATTACTCCATTTTCTAGCCCTTTTCTCCACCTTTGCTTTTGGCACCTTTCAGAACTACTCCCTCCACATTTTCTGCATGTTTTGAGCAGGTGAGTGAGTGATGAGTCCTTCAGTTGTTAACCTGCAAGGGTAAATACCTGTATCCCTTCAAAGGCAACAGCTTTCATGAGAAATAACCCAAAACAGGAGTGCTCACTTCCAAACTCTGAATATCTCATGTTCTCAGAAAGGGGTGTCCTTCTATCAGAGATGACACAATCTGGACAAAAAGGGAGATGCCAAAGAGACTAAACCGGGCACAAGTGGTTATACCTGTCTCAGCCAGGACAGCAGAGAAAGTTTGCTCCAGAACCAGACACAGAAACTCAATACTCAGTGCACTGACAAGTAGCCTTCTAACAGTTCTACTATCTCTGCAAACTAGCAGTACCACTTTCACAGACCAATGGGCAAAATAAAAACTTAGAGTGCTCCGCAGATACACAGGTCTGCACTCACTTGCAAGCCTACACAGAGGATGTCTTGGACAGAAACCTCCCCGGGGTTATCAACTCAACAACCAGCACCAGTCTGCAACTCTCACACCACCCAGCTACAGTGCTTTACTCAGCTTGTCACTGCTGCTGTCCTGCCATAACCCTCGTGACACAGCAATACTGGGAAGCACTAGAGACTGGTTCCAAGGAGCTTGCCCTGGCCTCATATACTGAGCTATAAACAGAGGAACAAAACTACACAATCCCTTGGATGTTGCCAGCCATGCCTGGACATCACAGAAGAACAAAAAGCTCCAACACCTCTTGAGAACAGTTCTATTTTATAATCTCCATTTAAACAGTAAACATGAGATCTTACAATGTTGCTACAGGTTTGTCAGTACTTTCCAGAAGTACTTTAGAAAATGCATCCAATGTCTAACTTTTGTCATTTGCTCACTTGCATTCCCGTCTTGGTGGAAAAGCATATGAACTTTCAAAGCATCATTCCTTCCCTTTGCCTATGTATTACATCCACCTGACAGGTTTTATCCTTATGATGGGATTCGATTGTACTGAAATAGTAAATTTATATTAATCAATGTCCTCCTTGCGCTTCTAAGTCTTCCATGTATTTTAAAGAATAAGGTCAAACACTCAAGGAACTCTACCTAAATTGATTGACCTGAAAATACTTCTGAGTTTCCAGGAACGCTATTATCCTACAACAAAATTTCATCCAAGGAAAACACAGTGTGACACCAAGTCTATGCTATACCTTGATTCCTGCCTAATACAGGTTCATTTCTAAAAGCAGAGAGGGGGAAATGATCAAATAACTGCAATCATATCCACTCTTTACTCAGTCTGAATACACCCAAAGAGATTCCACTGCAGTGACGTCCTTTGTTGCCATAGCTTCATTTTGGGATCTCTGATTCCCACCATGGAATGCACCCTCTGAACGTCAGCTCACAGTCTCCCTACATGATGCCTGTTCAAAATGAGAACTTGGCAATGCAAAACAGACTCCTCAACATAAACACCTACATTTCTCCTTTGGAGAGGTATCATGAATGGTGACTTTTTCAAGTGCAGCAACATAAATTGGAAAGCTCTAAGCAGTGGTTCAAAGCAAAGAAGCACACGCTGACACCAGGCTGTATGCACGCTGTGGGGGTGGAAGAGAGGTTGTGCTGTTGATGACCAAGAAATAAGGGTGTAGATGTCACAGCCCAACAAGAAGGCTGCCACATGATTGTGGATAGGAGAAGACCTATGTTCCAGTCTGGTATCCCATAATTGGTGATGCATTCTTGCATTAAATGGTCACAAAATACCATACAGAACACAAGACCAAAGGCTAACATTTAAATCTTACGCCTCGCTGTCCTGTGTGCACCTCCAGCACCAGTCTTAACTATCTCCTCTGCTATGACCCAATGTGACTGTTTCAGCTGGAAAGTTGAAAGGAGATGTGTCTCTCAGTCCTGCTTCCAATTGGCAGATCTTTCCAAGCCACATGTTGGAATTCCTCTAGCTAAGAAGTGGTTAGAAATTACTGAAGAAAACAAAAACACTGATGGAAGCATGTGCTATTTTTGAGTCAGAGTGTTTGTTACTTCTTTACTCCATAGGCAAGTTAAGTGTGCTGAAACACCACCTATTAGATCACGTTCTCTGGCAACTTGGAGACATCTAGTCTGAGCTTGAAGTGGGTGTAGGACTAAGACAAAGCTGAATAAATGAATACCTGTCAAAAGAGTTGCACTTTTGGGCACACCCTGGAACAGCATGATAGATACCTACACTGAAAGCTGCTTCAAAGCTGTCCTTCGGGCAATCCTGAACTCGCTTTAACATTCTTGGCAGAGTTGGCATAGCACATCTATGAGCTCACCATATCTCCGGTCTCTGAGGAAACACATGGCACCATTCAATATCCATGGAGTTGCTAGGCACTGAAGGCATTCCACCCAGGTGCATCACATTGCTGAAATTCAGAGGATCACTTCGGTGATTCAGCAACTTGCTGCAGCAATTAATTTGATACCACCCCCCAGAATGCCCTAACCTCCTTTGAGTCTTAATTCCCTTGAGGATTACCAAGGGGTAAGATCAGCCATTTTTGTTTTATGTCAACAAGGCTCCACTTCTCAGTAAAAAATATTACCCTGTACGAAGATCCAGGGTCTGAATAGCACAAGCCCTCTACAGCAGAGCCATAGGAGAGGGGAAGTTTATATAAACTTTCAGGGGAAGACCTCCAACAAATGTATGTGTGCACTTTCCAAAGCCTATACATAGCAAGAAAGGTGTTGGACCAAACTTCATTAAACACTATGAAAGAACTCCATGATATAATTAGCACTTTTTTTTTGCTCAGGAGTCTCAAAGACACCACAGGTCAGAGCTGCAGGGGATCCAACAGAACTGTGTGGGATCACCTGCATGCATATATCATCTGATGAGTGCTGTCAGTCTCTCACTTTCCTGTGCAATAAACACTGTGGGGAAATCATTTGTCTCTCTTCCTCTTTACCTCTGCTGCTCAAAAGCAAAATGAAAAAAAAAAAAATTTGAGAACACTGTTGCAGAGATCAAAAGCCTTTTTCTACTGGCTCTGACCTAGTTCTTTCATTCTTACTAGAGGGAAAAAAACCACTTAAAGGAACATTGTCAAAACTGTTAGCTCTAAAAATAGACTTACCTTGGCAGTGCTCCCATCTAGATGGGCTCATATTAAGGAGTGCAAACTCACTTTCCCCATACATACACCAATCCTTTCATCAATCTGGAAGCACTGGCACTATGAAGCCCAAAGGACTTCCCAGTACACATAATCTTCTGGGACACTCAAATACATATTATATATAACTGGCAAGGAACTGTAGTACTCCCCAAATTCCTGCTTCATATTTGCTAGTCCATGGCTGTCAGCTAACCCACTAAAAATTTTTGGATATTTTCCTTAAGTAAACTGATGGAGCTTTGTTTCCATAAGTAGACCCCAGCACTCCATACTAAGACAGGATAAAAATAATCAAATTCGAGTAAGATTTCAACAATTTTTTAGATAAAATGAAATAATTTTTCAAAGATTCTCCACAATGCATAAGCTAAAAACATTCACCTTAGCCACACAGAGCATTTGTGAAAGGAGAAACAAAAGAAACTCTCTGGGTTTGTGGCTGAAGCTGAAAAACAAGCAGTTTCCATAGAACAATAGCTGTGCTGGAGCTGGGGGGCAGCGGATGTTGGCTCCATCCAGGAACTCCCATGCTCCAGAATCCATGACTCCCTTGTGCCCCAGGGACCTTTCCACTCCCTGCCAGTTGCATCACAAAGCCAGCCACTTGCAAGTTTGTACAAGAAGCCAGCTGGCCCAACCATTCAACACTCTGTAAAAAATTCTGAAAACCCTGGAAGCCCATCCTAGCCAAGTTCCCAGCTGGCTACTACAGAAACTGGAAGGACAGACAACATCAGCTTAAACCACGTTTTCAGGGCTTTCCTTATTTGCAAATGTCCAGAGCTGATGTACAGGAGGTTATGCTGTTGAGATCCCAAGCCACAAACTAGGAAAACATTTTTTCCAATTAAAACAAACAAATCAAACAGAAGAATAAAAAAACCCAAGTGTCTGTGCTTCCTGAGTTCGAGACATTTTGAGTTCAGCAAACTGCCATTTTTCTACAAAACTATCCATTTAGAAGAAGATTTGATGGCAACTTTACTTTTGACTGAAGTAGGATCTGTACACTGTGATGATGAGAGCCATAAGGAACAAGTAACCTCTCAGCTTCCCAAATACAAGTCGTAATGCCACATGTTCCCTGCCAAAAGTCACAGTTCAGGAACAGAACACAGCTCACTCCCAGGGCTCCAATACGGCAGAAGATGCATTAGGATAAAAGCATGCTTTTAAGCACAGTCACATAAAGAAACATAGTTCCAAGAGAAAACGATGGATAATAAAATGCCTGAAATGGGTATGCACTATGTTCATACAAAGTAGTCACAGCCACATGGCAACTTGTGCTGAAATAGCCATATTCCTGGGTAAGCGTGAGGGCAACAGAATTATGCAAAGGCCAGAAAGTTCAGACATAAAAAAAAAACAAAATAGGAGGAATGCAGAACATACAGACAAGAAAGCCTGTTCTGAGACACCACAGCAGGATGCATCCTGAGGGAAGGAAATGGGAAGAAGGAGTTAAAAGAAAAAAATCCCATCTCAGGAGAAGGGAAAAAGCACTGCTTCCCAAAGCTTTAGCAGAGCTTTCTTCATTAATATTTACAAAGCTTTTAGAGATTCTCAGATGGAAGGCACTGCAGATATGACAGGAATTATTACAGACCTAAAAAGATCAGCAAACAGACTGAGAAGGACTTCAAGTAAATAAAGGAGGATGACATTAGTGAGCACACTGAAATAGGGGTTGCTGCTGGCATATGAACCATCTGGTGCATGGCAGTCCATTTCATTTACTTACTTACCCACTACTGGGCACGCATGCCCAGTTCTTGTCACTATGCTTTTGCCACCAAAGAAGTAATGCTTTTACTCAGGACCACTCACTACCTTCGTCCTTTGTAACATTCCAGTCTTCAAAACTGCCATTCAGTAAAGCAGCCTGAGCATAGGAAATCAGTTTGCCTCATGGAGAGGCTCAGTATGAACAACTTGAGAGGTACACAGATATCCTTTGAGACATATTGGTCTTGTTCACCTTTATTTGAATTTGCATAGGAAGCTGGTTTTCAAGGACATTAAGCTTCACACTGCATTCAGGAAGCCCAAGTTTTTGCTGGACTATCATTTGGACTGTTCACTTGGGTATCCAGCAAAAGACAGCTTCAGCATGATTTTCAGCAATAAAGCAAGTGCTTCTGATGGAACTGTAGATCTCAGCATAACTGAGAAACAAAGCTCATGGTAGTCTCAAGATGAACCAAAAATAATGACAGACCCCAAATTAGGCAAAGGAGAAGGGGTCATATGGCTAGTTTACACACTGTGGATTTCTTAAACTTTCCCAAGGGCACCAAATAAAGCAAGATGAGGCACAAAACCCAGCACTGTCAATGCGTTGCTCTAAAGCACTAGAAAACTGAGTGAATTTTGGAAACGGACAATAGTAAAGCAGATCTGCTTTTCCCCATACACCGAGATACCTCTCTCTTCCAACTTCCCAAAAGCCCTATGGAAAGGGCTTATAGCATAGCCAATGTCAGACAGCTGCATCAACTGGAAGACCTCCGAAAAGCATCCACCTTTCCAGGTCTTGGTAGGCATCGTCTCAGTTACCGGGTACTTCCCCAGGAGCCGGGCACACCTCGCTAACACCTCACAGCTCCCAGTTGTCCAGGAGCTGAGCACCTCGACCCTCGGGCACATCTCTGCGCCCACGCGGGAGCGATCGGGGGCCGCGGGAGCTTCGTGGGCACCGTGGCCTCGGGGCACTTCGGGGATCGGGGCGGCAGCGAGGGACGGCGGCGCCCACAGGAACCGGCCGGCGGCGGGGCGGGAGAGGCGCCCGGGGCTGAGCGCGGCCGCCGGGGCCGCTCCAGAGGGAGGCGGCGCGGGTCGGCCGCCCGTG